>CM033794.1:28133623-28368637 GCA_019656835.1 Rhododendron ovatum | reverse complement strand
CCTGTGGCCCGATGACGTGGCCCCCGGCCGAAACAGTACCTCCTCCTCAGGGACTCCCGTGGTCTCCTCCTCCTCGGTCGCCACACCCTTGCCCTTCGCCGGGTCCCTTGGCGGGGTCTCGCTTGGCCCGGCACCATCACCTACGGCACCTCCACTGCCTAACCCTCGGAACTGCCACCAACAACCAACGAACACCACTCACGGCCTCGCTCGGGTCCAATGGCACGACTCCAGCCCTCGCGGCCCCGATCCAACCGTCGCGCGACGGTCTGACTGCGTCGCGCGATGATCGCCGCCACCAACTGCCTCCTCCTGGTGACTCTGTTCGCCATCACCGCCCCGCCTGCTACCTCTGCACTGGTGTCTACCACAGCCCCCGTTGCCGGCCGATCGTCCGTCTCAACCACCATTGGTCTACCCTCGTCCTCCGGACGATCAACAACTTCCTTCACCGCTCCGAGTAACGCCGTGATCAGCCATGGATGGTGATACGTGTGTGGGTCTTCTGGTTTTTGGACGGAATCAAGGGTGGGAGAGGAAGTGTTTCAGAGAGAATAGTGTTTGAGGGAGTTTGAAACTGCTGTGAGCGGTTCCCCAAACGTCCCCGTCGTTTGTATGGAAGAAAACAGGTCCGGGCCGGATCTGGGCTCTTAACAGACCCAGGCCTGAACGTCTAACCCTCGCGCGATGGTTTGGTTGGGCCTCCTGGCCCAATGCAGCTTTTGGACAAGCCCAATCATGCTTGTCCACCCTGAAGAGCCCATAGATTTTCACGTGGGTGCCGCAACGATTTTAAGGCTTATCGTGAGTTGATCATTTTAAGAATCCAATATCAATCAGCGACGATCCATCCGTCCGATTTCAATCAGCGACGATCCATCCGTCCGATTTCAATCAGCGACGATCCATCCGTCCGATTATCAATCAGCGACGATCCATCCGTCCAATTATCAATCAGCGACGATCCATCCGTCCAATTATCAATCAGCGACGATCCATCCGTCCGATTATCAATCAGCGACGATCCATCCGTCCCATTTCAATCAGCGACGATCCATCCGTCCCATTTCAATCAGCGACGATCCATCCGTCCAATTCGGATCAGCAATCAATCTGCTCATCAATCCATTGGTGCACGGTATTTGTATATACTTGCTTGCACCTTTTATTTAATCGGCTTTTGGGATAATTGGATGGGTGTCTAGAAATCTTTGACGTTACCCGTACCAGTCGATGGTGCTCCGCTTGCCGTCAAAGAGGGACTACTGTAGACACCCCAATCTGAATTCCCGATTGTTTTACTTTGTTTCTCGGTTTCTTGTTTCCCCGATGATGAGTCAGGTTGAAAACAGTCTCGAGAACTTGGAATGGCTTGAGATTGGCATGTGAGGAACCCATTCTTAGCCCTTAAAACTTTAAATCAGAACCTGGGCCTTGGTCTGAATGTCGCGCGACAATCCCAAACACTCGCGCGATGGTTCATCTGCCAGGTGGTGGTCAAAGTCAAAGTTTTGACCATTGACCATTGCAGGGTTGGCTGGACCCTCGCGCGATGGTCTCACTTCGTCGCGCGATGGTCAACACCTGTCATTTTCACTCAGATTGCGTGGTGGTCAGGGGGCTACAGGCCCATAGGACCCCGTTTTCTCGGCTGAACAGCGTTCTGTTGAAGGGGGGGGGCTCCCCTTGCACCACCTCACCCCCCATTCTCCCATCACCTTTGCCACCCACTCCTCCACCAAGCATTTGTAACTAGCATTGCTGGCTGGTTGCAAGGCCTTGGTTAGCCATCCACTAACCCCCCTTTTTCCTATAAAAATCCCCCCATGCTTCATGACAAAGGGTTACAAAAATCTCTCTCCCTAAGAAAGAAGAAAAAAAGCTCAAGTTCAAGCACCTCACACCATTCACTCCCACATAATCACCCTCCAAGTCTCAATCTCTCATCACTCAAGCCATCTCCAAGACACTCAAGCAAAGGTATAATATCTTTCTGCTCGCTGTTTGAACCCCTGAGGGGGGCTGGCAGGGTCAAGGCTGGTAATCGATACCAGTTCTGGCCCTAAGGCCAGCAAGGTTTCAAGAACCGTTAACTGGTAAACCCTCGCGCGATGGTTTGATACACTCGCGCGACAATTCAGTCTGCGTGAGAATGGACCACGTGGGGAAGGGATACTGGTTTTCAAGTTTATTCTCATGTTTATCGTTTCTTTTAAGTCTTACTAAAAGATATCAGTTCACTGTTTTGCATGTTAAAAATAATCGTTTGGCTTAGTTTATAACACCTCTTCGTTTGGAATGCTCTTGGGATGCTCCTGAACATGTCTCAGAGCCCTAAGCATGCAAAGCAATTCCTGGAAGTCCAGTCTGAAACGTCGCGCGTTTGTCTCATTATGTCGCGCGATGGTTCGGTGTCCCTCGGGAATTGCCCTTGCATGAGCAACCTGGCCTTGGCCTCTGTTTATACACCCCCACTGTTTAGGGGTTGCATTTTCATAATATTTCCATCTGTTGGTTGTAATATTGTTTACTTTCAAGTGTCCATAAACTGCTTGGTTTGCACCTGGGTGAGCACTGGTCCTTCCAGAGCCCAGAAGGGGGTGAAAGTTAAAACATTGGTAAAGTGTCAACACTCGCGCGAGGGTTTGGTTCTGTCGCGCGGTGGTTCTCTTGCATGCGTGTGAACCCATGCATGCAAGCTGGCTATTCGTTTGCGCCAGAAACATACACAGCGCTATCTTGATATGTGGACGATGTTTTGAATTTCATTCCATTCACTTGTCTTCGCACTAATTGCTCATCCATGCCATATCTTATCACATCCTGCAAATTGTTACAGTTTTAAATCCCCGATTAACTGTTTTCCCGCCCTAATTGGCTAAGAATTGATTAAATCAAACAGAATCACAAAAATAACATTTTCATAAATGCCTAAATAGAGACCGATCTCCGGATTGGGCGAGAGGGGTGCCATAAAACCCTTCCCCTCTCGTAACCTGGCTCCCGAACCCAGATATGGTTATGACGGACTGGTTCCTTAACTTTTTCAAATCAAACAGCGCGGCAAGTGCTTCGAAATACGGTTCCTTGGGTGTCGGACCTTCAAACCCGAGTGGCGACTCTGTATTTTTGCGAGCGCTTGCTTCCCCGCTCGCGCTCCCTCGATCTGGGCCCTTGCCTTGCGTTTTGGAATCCGGAAATTCCTAAAAAGGGCACGCTGCCCACATATATATGCACTACAATGCAAGAATACAAATAAACAATACGTACTTTTGTACAAAAGGGCAACTTAGTCTTTAAAGGGTAAAGATTTCCCTAATAAACAATTAAAAGGTACGAGTACTTTAATTAATATAATAATGTACTTTTGTACTCCTGGAAATCTTAACAAAACATTAGTTTAATGGGTTAAGTACTTTGTTTGAAAGATGAGTCTATTACCCAATGGATAATAAAATCCCTAATGGTTATTATCCAAAGGATAATAAGGTACGGGTACTTTAAATACTAAACTAAATTTTAAAAAAGACTACATGTCCTTTATAAAACACATGGGTGTATATATATATATATATATATATATATATATATATATATATATGTACTTAACCAAATACAATAAAGGAAAGGCTATTGTCCAATGGGTAAAGATTACCCTAATGGTTATTGTCCAATGGTCCATTGTTACTAGGGTATTTTCATTAGAAAAAAATAATTAAAAGTACTTTTCAAAACAATTAAAAATGTCAATCATAGTACTTTGCCTAAATCTTTCAAAATCCTTTTAATATAAAGAAATGGGTTTCTTTTATCCAATGGATAATAGTTTCCCTAACATTTATCGTCCAATGGATAAAGAATAAAACTAAAATAATAAAAGAAAATAATTAAACAATTCTTAGTCTAGGGTTCAAAAGGTTCAAAAGGTTCAAGATGGGCAAAATGGTCCATCATTGGTTAGGAAAAAGTGACTAGGTGACTTTCTAGTTTGGTTACTCCATCAAGCCGGTTAGAAGCTAACTAGGCTTGCTAAGTCGGACTTAAAAGTCAAGAAATGATTCTCGAGGGTTCAAAGTGCGATTAGGGTTTCTAGTCGAGAAATACGATGATAAGGCGATTGATTGCTTAAACACTAACCGTAAGAAGAATTAATAAGGAAACCAACAAGCAGTTTAAGAAATTTCGAATAACAACGAGATTTTTATTGAATGAAAAATCGGAGTTGTTACACTTCGATGGAGAGGATGATGCCGAAGCAGCACCCATCCTAGTCCAAATGGCCCCTCCCATCGATGTGGAATTCTTAATTGAGGGTAATGGAGAGGACGATGCGGGAGCAGCCCTTGCCCAAATTCCAATGATTCCGCCCATCAACATGATTACGGGAGAACCTGAAGAGGATCCCGAGGAAGATCCGGAGGAAGAACCTATGGAAGAACCCAAATAGGACCCCGAAGAGTTCAGTGACGGAGAAGATTTTCAACAGGCAATGCTAGGACCAGATCTCGATGCGCCGACCGAAGATGAGGATTGGGAATCCGACGAGGAGGAAGCAGCATTCCAAAGAGCGGAACCCGAAGTCATAGATATAACCGTTAACCCTGGAGATGTGCCACCACCACCTTTCGAAACCGACATAGGCGCTTATCGGATGGAGTTCCCTAGTATTTTCTAGAGTAATTAAGGAAGCTTAAAGTAGAAGTTGGAACCCTTTTGATGTAATCAATCCTAGTAGGAAGTTGTGGCTAGTAAGCCTTTTATGTTGTACTTGCTTATTATGAAATAAAAGACTTGTGTTCTCTATTTGACATGATCATTGTTTATGTATATTTGTGTGCATACGATTACATCCCCCCATCTTAAGTCTAATATATAACTTTCCTAATTGTAGATATGGATTGCCGTACCCTTGTCACCGTAGCCGACCTGCTGTACTACAAGACTTTGATATCACCCGAGAGTCCCATTTCCATCCCACACTTGGGAATCCGTGACCCCGAGACTGGTGAACAATTATATGAGATAGTGGTAATGACACCCTTTACCAATGACGAGCAGTACTTGACACTCGACCCTCAAGAACCATTGTTTAAAGAGCTACCGAGAAGATTCGCAAAAAGGGATAGCGTTGGCTCGAGATCCGAGAGTAGGAATGGATGGAGCAGCTGAGAGCGTTATTCAGACTCATTCCGCCCCGTCAGTAGAATAGTAGTACTTGATAGCTTGAGTTGCCCTTGAAAGCACTAAGGCTAGAAGAATCATGTAGTAGGATCGTTTCATCTTGTAGTAGGAATCTCGTTTTCAGTCTACTGATTTTTATAGTAGAACTCTATGCTTATGATTGTAATTTCTTACTTATCAATGAAAAGTTTGCTTTGTTATCAAATACCGTTGCATGTTATTCGATAATTTGCGTTTACAAAAGGAAAATGTTTTAAGTAGACTAAACCGCCCCATTACAATTTCTACTCGTAGATGGTGAACCGACGCAGTGGACTAGGATACGAGAATGGCGAATCCTCTAACACTAACACCGACCTAGCTCAGATCATGCAAGCACTTGTAACTGCCCTGAACGCTAACCACCATAACCAAAATTGTGATGATGGACCAATGACCCGAACCCGGGCGATGAATGAATTTTGCAAGTGCCGACCCCCGACCTTCAACGGAGATCCTAACCCTACCATGGTGGAAGCTTGGCTGAAAGAAACCAAGGTGATCCTGAACACCTTGGAGATCACCCGGAACGGAGATCGTGTGGCCTTAGCCACTTACCAGCTGAAGGGGGAAGCTCGTTACTGGTGGGAGTTGATGGAGGCCACCCATGCCATTGCCACCATGACCTTCGCCGAGTTTGAAACCCTATTCCTTGACAAATACTTCCCTACACCCCTTCGCCTAGCCAAGGAGCAGGAATTCATGAACCTGAAACAAGGGACAATGACCGTGACCCAGTACGCGGCCAAATTTGAGAAGCTGTCCCGTTACGCCCCAACTGCAGTGGCAACCGAAGATAGGAAGGCGAGACGATTCGAGTGGGGGCTGACTACCGCTCGAAGGGCCGTAGTGGCACAAGCCTTTACCACCTATAATGGTGTGGTTCAGGGTGCCCTCCGCCTGGAAAGCGAGGAGGCTAACTTCAAGACTCGATGGAGGAAGGCAACGGGCAACACTGGTGGGCCAATCCGAACCCAGCCACCCAACAACAACCGCGGACCCTACCCGACCAAGCCCTTCACCTCAGCACAAAGCAACCAACCCTAGAGGACTGTTGCATCCGGGCATAGTGAACCACAGAGGAGCAGCCAGAACAAGGCATCAGTGCAATGCTTCAACTGCCAAGCCATGGGCCACTACAAGCGTGATTGCCTCCAGCTTCAAAGGAATGGGAGCTTTGGGAATCAGAAGACTCAACAGCCCGGGCAGGCCAGCTTTGAGAAGCAAAACCCTGGGAGCCCACCGCAGCAGCAGAACGGGCAAAACAAGGGAAAGCAGCCCATTGGAACCCAGCAAGGCACTGGAGGGCGTATCTTTGCCCTACAGACCGAGGAGTAGGAACAGGAACAGGATTCCTCTGTGATCCAAGGTATGCTATTGTTATATAGCACCTGTGTACAAGCTTTATTCGATTCTGGAGCATCACATTCGTTCGTATCTACTACTTGTGTAACTGCCGTAGCACTAGAAACGGAACCCCTGAGCAAAAGTACGAAAGTAGTATTACCAACGGGGGGGAGCATAACTGTTAATCTAGTGTGTAGAGGGTGTGAGTTAAAAGTAGCCAACCTGCGCCTAACCTGCGATCTCAGAGAGATCGACATGGTGGATTTCGACGTAATTCTAGGCATGGACTGGCTATCGGCTCACCAGGCAATCATAGATTGTCATCAGAAGACAGTGATGGCCTACACCCCAGAGAGAACTCGTTTCCGTTTTAAGGGGGATAGAAAAGCGGCTAGTTTGACAACGAAAAAATCTAGGTGGCAGAATCAACTATTTGGATGGCTAGCTAGTCTCCAAATAGAAGAAACTGACAGGATGGAGTTAGGATTACCTCATATCGTGTGCGAATACGTCGATGTTTTCCCTGAGGAACTTCCTGGCTTACCACCTCCGAGAGAGATAGACTTCTCCATAGAGCTTCAACCAGGAACGGCACCAATCTCAATGGCGCCATGCCGAATGGCCCCGGCCAAACTAAAAGAGCTCAAGACCCCGTTGCAGGAGCTGTTGGACAAGGGATTTATCAGGCCGAGAACTTTACCGTGGGGAGCGCCTGCTCTATTCGTGAAAAAGAAAGAAGGGACGCTGCGATTATGTATTGGCTATCGGAAGTTGAATCAAGTTACAATCAAGAATCGATATCTGTTGCCTAGGATCGATGACCTTTTTGATCAATTAAGGGGAGCAACCTGCTTCCCTAAAATCAATCTCCGATCAAGCTATCATCAATTACAGATTCAAGACGAAGATATTGCCAAGACGGCTTTTCGTACTTGATACGGCCACAACGAGTTTGTAGTGATGCCATTTGGGCTGACCAATGCTCCGGCAGTATTCATGTGTCTCATGAACAAGATCTTTCAACCCTACTTAGACAAGTTTGTAGAGGTGTTCATTGATGATATATTGATATACTCTGCAATAAGGAGGAGCACGAAGAACACCTTCGGATAGCGCTTCAAGTACTTTGAGATAACCAACTCTACACCAAGGCAAGTAAATGCGAGTTTTGGCTAGAAGTGGTTAAGTTCTTGGGGCATGTAGTATCCAAGGAAGGGATTGCAGTAGACGAAGGAAAAGTCGAAGCAGTGCTGAACTGGAAACAGCCGACCTCAGTGTTCGAAATCAGGAGTTTCCTAGGATTGGCGGGGTATTACCGAAGATTCATCTCGGACTTCTCAACTTTGGCCAAGCCAATGACCAAGTTGACTCAGAAAGGAGTGAAGCTGGATTGGAATGAAGCCTGTGAAAAATCTTTCCAAGAATTGAAGAAGAGACTGACCAACGCACTAGTACTTATCATTCCTGAGCGAGGGGTAGATTATACGGTCTATTGCGACGCCTCGAGAGATGGTTTAGGATGCGTGCTGATGCAGAATGGGAAGGTCGTAGCCTACGGATCTCGACAACTTCGACTGCACGAGAAGAATTATCCTACCCATGACTTAGAATTGGCCGCAGTGGTATTCGCCCTCAAATCTTGGCGATACTACCTGTGGGGAGAATAATTCGAAGTTTTTACCGACCATAAGAGCCTCAAATACTTGTTCACTCAGAAGGAGTTGAATCTGAGGCAGCGCCGATGGATGGAATACTTGGAGGACTACAAGTTTACGCTCCAGTATCACCCCGGCAAGGCCAACGTGGTTACCGACGCTTTGAGTCGAAAGGACAGAGCACAGAAAGTCAAGACTGCCATCAAGGAATGGGAGATGGTGGACACCCTTAACGAGTTCAACCTGCGGTCATCATCAGAGAGCGGAAACGCTCGACTGTACGCTCTAGTTGCAGAGCTAGCACTTCATCAGGAAATCTTACTAGCCCAAACCTTCGAGCAGAATTGTGAGTTTGTCCGACATCGAATTCGAGAAGGAAAGGCAGCGCCAGGATGGACTATCGAGGAGAATAACAGCCTGAGATTCAAAGGAAAAGTGTTCGTGCCTGATGTTAGAACCCTTCGAGAAGATGTACTCCGAGAAACTCACCATTCGAACTTCGCAGTTCACCCTGGCGGTACAAAGATGTATCACGACTTGCGAAGAACGTACTGGTGGGAAGGAATGAAGAAAGATGTAGCACGGTTCGTGTCTACCTGTTTGGTGTGTCAACAAGTCAAGGCCGAGCATCAGAAACCTGGAGGAGATCTTCAACCTTTGCCAATACCGACCTGGAAGTGGGAGAACATCTCGATGGATTTCGTGACGAGACTGCCAAGATCTGCCAAGTCCAACACAACCATCTGGGTGATCGTAGATCGACTCACCAAGGCAGCACACTTTCTGCCTGTCAAGATGACAGAAAACGTGGAGCAACTAAGCATGTTGTACATTCAAGAAATCGTACGCCTTCATGGAGTACCAATCTCGATAGTATCTGACAGAGACCCACGTTTTGTATCACACTTTTGGAAAGGATTGCAAAAAGCGATGGGAACGGATGTGAGGCTTAGCACGGCCTTTCACCCACAAACCGACGGACAAACGAAAAGGACTATTTAGACCCTGGAAGATATGCTGAGAGCCTGCGCCTTGGATTTCTCTAGAAACTGGGAGCAGCATTTGCCGTTGGTGGAGTTCGCCTACAACAACAGCTATCAAGCAAGCATTGGGATGGCACCATATGAAGCTTTATACGGTCGACCCTGCCGATCTCCAGTCTGTTGGACCGATGCTGGGGAAACAGGATTGATCGGGCCTGACATAGTAAGGGATACCACGGAGAAGGTTAAGACTATCAAACAAAGGATCCAAACCACTCAGAGCCGACAGAAGAGTTATGCGGATAAGAGGAGCCGACCCTTGTCTTTTGCTGTGGGAGATCATGTGTTCCTGAAAATCAGACCAAAGAAAGGGGTCATCAGATTTGGGAAGAAAGGAAAGCTGTCTCCGCGCTACATCGGACCATTTGACATCGTAGAAAAGATCGGGAAGGTTGCATATCACCTGGCATTACCACCCCAGCTGGACCGAGTGCATAACGTGTTCCACGTTTCTATGCTTCGCAAGTATCTAGCCTTGCCCACTCATGTTCTCAATTGGGAAGGCATCACCATCGAAGAAGACGCGACATACGAAGAAGAACCAATAGAGATTCAAGACCGAAGTGAGAAGACTATCCGGAACAAGACCATTAAGTTGGTACGAGTTTTGTGGAAGCACCGGGGAGCTGGAGAAACCACATGGGAAAGGGAAGAAACCATGAAAATGAAGTACCCTCATTTGTTCGAATCCTAGCGTCCACCTAATTTCGAGGACGAAATTGTTTAAGGGGGATAGGTTGTAACAACTCCGATTTTTCATTCAATAAAAATCTCGTTGTTATTCGAAATTTCGTAATTTCTCTTAACTGCTCGATGATTTTACTTATTAAATTCTTAACGGTTGGTCTTTATGCAAATGAACGCCTTATCATCGTATTTCTCGACTAGAAACCCTAATCGCGCTTGGACCCTCAAGAATCGTTTCTTGACTTTTAAGCCCTACTTAGCAAGCCTAGTTAGCTTCTAACCGACTTGATGGAATAACCAAACTAGAAAGTCACCTAGTTACTTTTCCCTAACTAAAGATGGACCGTTTTGCCCATCTTGAACCTTTTGAACCCTAGACAAGAAATTGTTTAATTATTTTCTTTTATTATTTTAGTTTTATTCTTTATCCATTGGACGATAATTGTTAGGGGAACTATTATCCACTGAATAATAGAAACCCATTTCTTTATATTAAAAGGATTTTGAAAGATTTAGACAAAGTTCTATGAAAGACATTTATAATTATTTTGAAAAGTACTTTTAATTATTTTTTCTAATAAAACTACCCAAGTAACTATGGACCACTGGACAATAACCGTTAGGAAAATATTTACCCATTGGACAAAAGTCTTTCCTTTATTTTATTTGGTAAGTACATACATATATTAACATGTGTAATAATAAAAAGGACATGTAGTCTTTTTCAAAAACTTAGTTTAGTATTTAAAGTACTAGTACCTTATTATCCTTTGGTTAATAACCGTTAGGGGTTTTATTAGCCATTGGGTAATAGGTTCATCTTCCAACTAAGTACTTAACCCATTAAAATAATATTTTGTTAAAATTCCCGGGAGTACAAAAGTACATTATTATATTAATTAAGTACTAGTACCTTTTTATTGTTTATTGGGAAAATCTTGACCCTTTTAACCCTAGGATCTTAGTACCTATGTACTTATTTATTATTGGTGTTAGTCTTTATAGTACATACACATATATATATATAGTTAGTACTTAAGAGAGAGAGGGAGAGAGAGAGAGAGAGAGAGAGAGAGAGAGAGGCAGAGAGAGAGAGGAGAGGAGAGAGAGGCCGAGAGAGAGAGGAGAGGGGCCGGGTGAGAGAGAGAGAAGGAGGGAGAGAAAGAGAGGGAAGAAGGAAGAAAGAAGAAGAAGATGGGACTTGTACTTGATGATTCTTTCACCATTTCAACTTATGAGTTGAATATCTTCAAAAATCTATCACCTTTTGTCCTTAAAATGTTATTCAAACACCAAATCTTGTACCAATGTCTCCTCCTTTCCAACATATCTCCCAAAGATCAAATCCGAGGACTAACATAGCCATGCAAGCCTACCAAATTGGCCTCCAACCTTTCAATCAACCTTGACATGTGAAGAAAAAGTGAGACTTAGAGAGAGAGAGAGAGGGGCTGGCAAAAGAGGGAGAGAGGGAGAGCTTGGCCTATAAATAGAAGCCATTCCAAGCTTTAAACTCACACCTTCAACCATTGCTCTCACTTCTCTCTAGAAATTCCAAGAGTTCTTGCTTCCAAAGTTCTTGTTTTCTTACGTTCTTGAGTGTTCTTGAGAGAAACCACCAAACCACCTCCCAAAACCACCGTTAAATCTTTTAAAGTAGCTTAGTTAGTTAGTAAAGTTGTTTCTAGGAAAAGAAAGTTTATCTCTTTTCCTTTCGAAGCAAACCGATGCCGTTACGCCGCCGAAATCCAAAACCGACGATCGAATCTTCGTAGCCGACCACCGCCAAGAAGAACGGTAGTTATCCATATCTTCCACCCCAAGTATAAAGTATTTATCCTTACCTACTATCCTAAATATAAGTAGTTTTGTACCCAAACACTAATCATAAGTTCATTTGGAAGTAACTTGATCATTTTGATTTAAAGTAGATAAGGTTATCTTTAGTTGAGAAACGTATGAGATGCATGATGTTGTTAATATGATTCAAGCATGTTATGTGGTCAAGAGTTGGATAATCTTGTTGTATTCATGTAGGAAATCGATAAATGCTCGTTTATGTGGAAAGTCCTACACTACGGAGTCTATGCATGATAACGTGACACGAAAACCAAGAGAATAGAGACATGGCACCTAGGGTGTGTTAATGAAGATAAAAAAAGTGTGTATCCGAGGGAGGAAATATTTTGAAACTACATAATGACCGGTTTTGGGTGCATTATGTGAGTTAGGTGTGTGTGTGTATGCCAATGGGAACCCGGCGCGGCGGAACCATCGTGAGGATACTCGGGAGACCGGCGCGGCAGAACCGAGGTTGGGTGTGTACTTGGTTATCCGCGGTACGGAGCCAATGCAGTTGTGTGCCAATGGGAACCCGGCGCGGCGGAACCATTGTGAGGATACTCGGGAGACCGACGCGGTAGAACCGAGGTTGGGTGAGTTAAAAAGGAGTTTTTATTGGTAAAAAGGAAAGTGTAGTAAAAACATGGTCTATGATGAGTCTAAATAATGAATAAAACGTTAGTTGAGTAAGGAATGTGATTTACTTGTTGAACTATATGCATGATCTAAGTAGAATTGTTGTTGTTATGTTCCTACGTTCATAAGTTAAGGGTTAGAGGGTTTGAATTATTCTATTGAGCGTTTAAGCTCACGGTGTTGCCTTTTTGGTGACCCTGGCCTATTATATTGGTGGCGACACCGGTATAATACGTCAGACTTCATAGATGAACAGGGTGAACTTTACACCTTGGAGGCCTTCAGAGCCGAGGAGCTGGCTGTGATGGAAGAACAAGCGGAGCTGTAGTTAGGAACCTTAGTTCTCTTGCGTTTGTAATAAAAGTACTTCTTTTTAAGTCTTGATTTAATAAAGAGCCGGACTCGGCTTTTATTTCAATAAAATGTTTTATTTAACGTACCCAAAATCCGGGGCGTTACAACTTGGTATCAGAGCTTTAGGTTCAAAACCTCGGCCATGGGTAGAATGGGTAGAACCACGAGATAAGTTTGACCATTGCACCTTCGTGAATTGAGTTTAAGTTTACCGTCCCAAATTTGGTGGAATTCTGTCAAAACAACCTTCGGATTGAAGAAAGGCGCACAATTGGCAGTACCGCCGAGCTGGGAATTCCCAAACAATTGGATGATGACTTAAAATTAAGAATCGAAAATGGAACGTAGAAACTGAAAAAGTTTTTCTCTAAGTTTTAATAAAACTTCCTTTTCAAAACTTGACTAATAGAAATCTTTCCTTGTAGATGAATCACCTAAGCTCCTACCAAATCAACCTACTAGCCGAAGCGCACCATCTCGCAAGTACCCTAAGGTCAATGACGAACCAACTGATAGAAGATCCTTACTTCCCTATGCTTTTCCCTACACCAATGACTACTATCAAGAGCACGGCAGTATCCTATTCTTCGATAGAGAGGATGATGCCGAAGCAGCACCCGTCCTAGTCCAAATGGCCCCTCCCATCGATGTGGAATTCTTAATTGAGGGTAATGGAGAGGACGATGCGGGAGCAGCCCTCGCCCAAATTCCAATGATTCCGCCCATCAACATGATTGCGGGAGAACCTGAAGAGCATCCCGAGGAAGATCCGGAGGAAGAACCTATGGAAGAACCCGAAGAGGACCCCGAAGAGTTCAGTGACGGAGAAGATTTTCAACAGGCAATGCTAGGACCAGATCTTGATGCGCCGACCGACGACGAGGATTGGGAATCCAACGAGGAGGAAGCAGCATTCCAAAGAGTGGAACCCGAAGTCATAGATATAACCGTTAACCCTAGAGATGTGCCACCACCACCTTTCGAAAGCGACATAGGCGCTTATCAGATGGAGTTCCCTAGTATTTTCTAGAGTAATTAAGGAAGCTTGAAGTAGAAGTTGGAACCCTTTTGATGTAATCAATCCTAGTAGGAAGTTGTGGCTAGTAAGCCTTTTATGTTGTACTTGCTTATTATGAAATAAAAGACTTGTGTTCTCTATTTGACATGATCATTGTTTATGTATATTTGTGTGCATACGATTACATCCCCCCATCTTAAGTCTAATATATAACTTTCCTAATTGTAGATATGGATTGCCGTACCCTTATCACCGTAGCCGACCTGCTGTACTACAAGACTTTGATATCACCCGAGAGTCCCATTTCCATCCCACACTTGGGAATCCGTGACCCCGAGACCGGTGAACAATTATATGAGATGGTGGTAATGACACCCTTTACCAATGACGAGCAGTACTTGACACTCGACCCTCAAGAACCATTGTTTAAAGAGCTACCGAGAAGATTCGTAAAAAGGGAGAGCATTGGCTCGAGATCTGAGAGAAGGAATGGATGGAGCAGCTGAGAGCGTTATTCAGACTCATTCCGCCCCATCAGTAGAATAGTAGTACTAGAATAAGGTTTTGATAGCTTGAGTTGCCCTTGAAAGCACTAAGGCTAGAAGAATCATGTAGTAGGATCGTTTCATCTTGTAGTAGGAATCTCGTTTTCAGTCTACTTATTTTTATAGTAGAACTCTATGCTTATGATTGTAATTTCTTACTTATCAATGAAAAGTTTGCTTTGTTATCAAATACCATTGCATGTTATTCGATAATTTGCGTTTACAAAAGGAAAATGTTTTAAGTAGACTAAACCGCCCCATTACAATTTCTACTCGTAGATGGTGAACCGACGCAGTGGACTAGGATACGAGAATGGCGAATCCTCTAACACTAACACCGACCAAGCTCAGATCATGCAAGCACTTGTAACTGCCCTGAACGCTAACCGCCATAACCAGAATCGTGATGATGGACCAATGACCCGAACCCGGGCGATGAATGAATTTTGCAAGTGCCGACCCCCGACCTTCAATGGAGATCCTAACCCTACCATGGTGGAAGCCTGGCTGAAAGAAACCAAGGTGATCCTGAACACCTTGGAGATCACCCGGAACGGAGATCGTGTGGCCTTAGCCACTTACCAGCTGAAGGGGCAAGCTCGTTACTGGTGGGAGTTGATGGAGGCCACCCATGCCATTGCCACCATGACCTTCGCCGAGTTTGAAACCCTATTCCTTGACAAATACTTCCCTACACCCCTTCACCTAGCCAAGGAGCAGGAATTCATGAACCTGAAACAAGGGACAATGACCGTGACCCAGTACGCGGCCAAATTTGAGGAGATGTCCCGTTACGCCCCAACTGCAGTGGCAACCGAAGACAGGAAGGCGAGACGATTCGAGTGGGGGCTGACTACCGCTCGAAGGGCCGTAGTGGCACAAGCCATTACCACCTATAATGGTGTGGTTCAGTGTGCCCTCCGCCTGGAAAGCGAGGAGGCTGACTTCAAGACTCGATGGAGGAAGGCAACGGGCAACACTGGCGGACCAATCCGAACCCAGCCACCCAACAACAACCGCGGACCCTACCCGACCAAGCCCTTCACCTGAGCACAAAGCAACCAACCCTGGAGGACTGTTGCATCCGGGCATAGTGAACCACAGAGGAGCAGCCAGAACAAGGCATCAGTGCAATGCTTCAACTGCCAAGCCATGGGCAACTACAAGCGTGATTGCCTCTAGCTTCAAAGGAATGAGAGCTTTGGGAATCAGAAGACTCAACAGCCCGGGCAGGCCAGCTTTGAGAAGCAAAACCCTGGAGGCCCACCACAGCAGCAGAACGGGCAAAACAAGGGAAAGCAGCCCATTGGAACCCAGCAAGGCACTGGAGGGCGTATCTTTGCCCTACAGACCGAGGAGCAGGAACAGGAACAGGATTCCTCTGTGATCCAAGGTACGCTATTGTTATATAGCACCTGTGTACAAGCTTTATTCGATTCTGGAGCATCACATTCGTTCATATCTACTACTTGTGTAACTGCCCTAGCACTAGAAACGGAACCCCTGAGCAAACGTACGAAAGTAGTATTACCAACGGGGGGGAGCATAAATGTTAATCTAGCGTGTAGAGGGTGCGAGTTAAAAGTAGCCAACCTGCGCCTAACCTGCGATCTCAGAGTGATCGACATGGTGGATTTCGACGTAATTCGAGGCATGGACTGGCTATCGGCTCACCGAGCAATCATAGATTGTCATCAGAAGACAGTGATGGCCTACACCCCAGAGAGAACTCGTTTCCGTTTTAAGGGGGATAGAGAAGCGGCTAGTTTGACAACGAAAAGATCTAGGTGGCAGAATCAACTATTTGGATGGCTAGCTAGTCTCCGAATGGAAGAAACTGACAGGATGGAGTTAGGATTACCTCACATCGTGTGCGAATACGCCGATGTTTTCCCTGAGGAACTTCCTGGCTTACCACCTCCGAGAGAGATAGACTTCTCCATAGAGCTTCAACCAGGAACGACACCAATCTCAATGGCGCCATGCCGAATGGCCCCGGCCAAACTAAAAGAGCTCAAGACCCCGTTGCAGGAGCTGTTGGACAAGGGATTTATCAGGCCGAGTACTTCACCGTGGGGAGCGCCTGCTCTGTTCGTGAAAAAGAAAGAAGGGACGCTGCGATTATGTATTGACTATCGAAAGTTGAATCAAGTTACAATCAAGAATCGATATCTGTTGCCTAGGATCGATGACCTTTTGTAACGCCCCGAATTTTGGGTACGTTAAAAAGGACAATTTCATTGAAAACCTCAAAATAGAGTCTGGCTCTTATTACAATACTCTCTCAACAAGAGTTCAATACATACACAAATGAAGGGGAGATTCTAGGGTTCCTAACTACAGCTCCTCCTGCTCCTTCATCCTAGCCAGCTCTTCAGCTCCAGAGGCTTCCACGGTGAACTGTTCGTCTTGAACATCTACAAGGTCTGACACATTATACCGGCGTCACCACCAATATAATATGTCAGGGTCACCAAAAAGGCAACACCGTGAGCTACAACGCTCAATAGGGAAATCCTTACCCTCTAACCCATAACTTACCAACAAGGCTAAAATCAAACATCAATTTCCACATGATACGTAAATACACAGTTAACAATGACACATCCACATTCATTATTCAACTATCGTTGGTGTCCAAGATTTCCGTGTTTCTCCTACGCGACTCATCGTAGACCGTGTCAACATTATCATTTACAAAACAACCTTTGTAAAAACATTTGCATTGGCTCCGTACCGCGGATAACCAAGCTACACACCCAATCTTTAAAAATCATTTGCATTGGCTCCGTACCGCGGATAACCAAGCCACACATTTTCAAAATCGTTTTGCATTGGCTCCGTACCGCGGATAACCAAGCACACACACCCAACCTTGGTTCCGCCGCGCCGGGTTCCCAAGTATCCTCACAATGGTTCCGCCGCGCCGGGTTCCCATTGGCACACAACTGCATTGGCTCCGTACCGCGGATAACCAAGCATACACACCTAACCTCGGTTCCGCCGCGCCGGGTTCCCGAGTATCCTCACAATGGTTCCGCCGCGCCGGGTTCCCATTGGCATACAATTGCATTGGCTCCGTACCACGGATAACCAAGCATACACATTTTCAAAATCGTTTTGCATTGGCTCCGTACCGCGGATAACCAAGCATACACATTTTCAAAATCATTTTGCATTGGCTCCGTACCGCGGATAACCAAGCACACACCCAACCTCAGTTCCGCCGCGCCGGGTTCCTGAGTATCCTCACAATGGTTCCGCCGCGCCGGGTTCCCATTGGCACACAATTGCATTGGCTCCGTACCGCGGATAACCAAGCATACACACCCAACCTCAGTTCCGCCGCGCCGGGTTCCTGAGTATCCTCACAATGGTTCCGCCGCGCCGGGTTCCCATTGGCACACAATTGCATTGGCTCCGTACCGCGGATAACCAAGCATACACACCCAACCTCGGTTCCGCCGCGCCGGGTTCCCGAGTATCCTCACAATGGTTCCGCCGCGCCGGGTTCCCATTGGCACACACACACACCACACAATGGGCAAGACCGGCCACATTGCGGTTTTCAAAACATTTCTTTTACACACGCAAACACACGACTCACATAATGCCACCCAAAACCGGTCATTATGTAGTTTCAAAATATTTTCTTCCTTGAAAACATTTTCTTTCATTAACCACACCCTAGGTGTCATGTTTCTACTTTCTCGGTTCTCGTGTCTCGTTATCATACAAAGACTCCGCGGTAGGCATACTAACAAGATCATCCAATTCTATACTACTTAACACACTCAATAATCATTTATAGCATAACGCCACATGTACGGACGCCTTTGGAGTGTATCACTTATGCTTTATTCAAAGCACAACGCCACATGTACGGACGTCTTTGGAGTGAAATCACTTATGCTTTATCACACCACAAGTAATACAAGCAATTCATATACGCACACTCATAAACATCTTTAAAGATCAAAATACGAATACTTAATCTAAATAGATAACCGTTTAGCAATTCTAAACAATAACGTTAAACTTAAATACGTAAGTAAATACGAAGTAAATACAGAAGTGAGTAAGGTATTCCTTACAATCCTTCTTGGCGGTAGTCGGCTACGGAAGGTACGTCGGCGGTCGGAAAGTACGTCGGTGGTCGGACGGAGTAACGTCCTACGGTATGCCTCCGGTAGCTTCGAAAGAGAAAGGTCTCTCTCGAAACCTCTACTTGACTAATACTACTACTACTTTTGGATCGAGAGGGTGGTCGAGTGGCGGTCTTGGATGAGTTTCTTGAAGAACACAAGAACACTCAAGAACAAAGGAAGAACTAAAGAAAGAACAAGGATTTCTAGAGAGAAGGAAGAGCAAATGAGAAGGTGTGAGTTGAATGAGAAGTATGGGGTGGTATTTATAGGAAAAATCTTGGCTCCCTCTCCTCTCCATGGCCGGCCCCCCTCTCTCTCTTTCTTCCTCAATTAATGACACATGGCAAGCACTCATGGAAGATCAAAGTCTAAAATCCTAGGCTTGCATGGCTAGATTGTCCTTGGATGGGATTATGGAAGATTTGTTGGCAAGGAGGAGACAAGGGTACAAGATTTGTCTTTGAACAAATCCTAGAAGTACAAATGGGAGTTAAGTTTGGTTAGGGAAAATATTCTCCCAAGGATTGAAAGATCAAAGAAAGATCAAGGTAGGTCAAGCAAGGTACAATCCCATCTTCCTCCTTCCTTCCTCTCTCTCTCTCTCTCTCTCTCTCTCTCTCTCTCTCTCTCTCTCTCTCTCAGGTTCTCTCTCTCTCTCTCGGCAATTCTCTCTCTCTCTCTCCCTCTCTCTCTCTCTCCTAGTACACTACACACACACACACATATATATATATATATAAACAAAATGCAAGAAAGAATAAAAAAGGTACAAAGGTACAAGATTTTCCCAAATCAAAATCCAAATAAAGAAATCTAATTAGGCACATGCCCTTTTTAAATAAATAAGCTAGTGTACTTTGTAATCTCCCAATAAATCCAATTGGGTACAAAACCCCAATACAAAATAATAAAAGGGTACTTAGGAGAATATTAGGCCTTAAGGGCTACTAAGTACTTTTAGTAATAAAATATTATGTACTTTATCACATGGGGCAATTAGAAAAGACTAGATGAAAGAGTAATTCTTTTACCCAATGGATAATAAACACCCTAACTTTTATTATCCAATGGACAATAATAACTAGGGAACTTTTATTTTAAAATAATCAAGGTCTTTTAAAGCATGTGACAAAAGCCCTATATTAAATATAGGTGTGGTACCAAGTACCCCAATTAAATAAAAAGACTAGGATTCTCCCCATTAAAATAATAATAAAGTACAAGTCAAATCAACTTTATTTGGAAGGTTCCCTAGTCACATCGGTACTTTGTCTTGGTCAAAAGAGTTATTACCCAATGGTTACTAACTTCCCTAATGGTTATTACCCAATGGATAATAATTCTTCTTGCCTTTAATAACCATTGGACAAAAGAAGTACAAATACCTCTTATTAAAATAATATTTTTAAAAGGACTACATGTACTTTTTTTTTTAAAAAAGTTTTATTATCCAATGGACAAAAATTACCCTAACCATTATGGACCAATGGATAAAAGCAAAAGGTTCAAAAGTTTAAAAGGTCCAAAAGGTTCATCTAGTAACTAGGTAAGTCGGTTGCTTGGTTCCTCCAACTAGTCGGTTGAAAACTAACCGAATTGGTCACGTCGGGTTTTTAGTCAAGACCAAAATCTAACTTCGACGAAATAAACGAGAATTCATATAGTCACTCAAGAGAAAATAAGTAATTCAAATAAAATTCAAATTTTTAGCGAAATTTTCAGAGACCAAAATTCAGGGGCGTTACAATCTATCCCCCTTAAAACAATTTCGTCCCCGAAATTGGCACGCAGCTACAGGTTAGACTTGGTTGCTAAACCAAATCACGGAATCATCGACTATCCCCCTTAAAAAATTTTGAAGTAGGTCACCATCAATCAAATTAAGCCTCATCACTTGCTTAACGAGATGGGGTTGAAGTTGCTCCTGCCGTCGAACAGCTTGCCTCGTCGTACGTCTTTGGTAAGATCTCCACCGTAAATACTAACGTCAAAAACGGAACTTCCATCAAATCATGATGCGTACTAGCATCCCTCAAGCGTTCCTAGTACATCCTTGTTGAACCCTCATGCTTCTCGATATTAAACCCATTTCCAAAAGTAGGAAACATTGGGTCCATTCTTCATAATCGTAAGGCATGAGTATTCCATTGAACATCAGTAGGTAAGCCCTACGATACTCTTCAGTATTCGCAAAGGCATTGAAAGAACCTTTGCAGCCACGGAAGATTATCCTCTTACAGTCGAAGCGTGCCTTCTTTCTTCTTCTCGAACGACGTCGGTGCTTCCCATGGTAACGTACTCGGCTTGATAGGCCCTTAATCCAATAGCTCTTGCAATTGGGTCTTGATCTCCCTTAGTTCCGCAGGGGCTTTTCGGTATGGCGTCATAGAAATTGGTGCCGTTCCCGGTTGGATTCTATGGAGAAGTCTATTTCTCCTTAAGGCGATAAGCCAGGAAGTTCTTCAGGGAAAACATCGGCATACTCGCACACGATGTGTGGTAATCCCACTTCCATTCTATCGGCTTCTTCCTACTGGAAACTAGTGGCCATCCAAGTAGTGGATTCTGCCACCTTGATCTTCTTGTCGTCGGACTCACCGTCCGTCTATCCCCTTTAAAAGGAATCGAGTCCCTTCTAAGGTATAAGTTGTCACCATCCTTAAATGACAATCTATGACCGCTCGACATGTAGTTTGCCAGTCCATCCTTAGGATTACGTCGATATCCGCCATGTCGATCACTCCGAGGTCGCAAGTCAGGCGCAGGTTGGCTATTACTAGTTCGCACTCTTTACGCACTAGACTAACAGCTATACTCCCTTCAGCTGGTACATGGTAAAGGCCACACGATCTCCGTCCTGGGTAACTCCGAAGGTTCTGAGGATCATCTTGACCTCATTCAGCCACGTCTCGGCCACGACAGGGTTGGTGTCTCCATAAAAGGTCGGAGGTCGGCGTTTATAAAACTCGTTCATCGCTCGGGTTCGAGTCATTGGTCCGTCGTCCTGGTTTTGGTTTCGGCGGTTGGCGTTCTGGGCAATCACAAACGTTTGCACGATCAAGGCTAGGTCAGGGTTCGCGCGAAAGGATTCTCCGTTATTGTATTCTAATTCGCGGCGCGTATTTAACAATCTAAAAACCGAAAAGGGGTTTTTGTTTACTAAAACCAATTTTCGTTTTGCAAATGGTCTATCTTTCAAAAGTCAAAAGTAGTTTAGCAAATAGTTTGCAACGGTACTCTTTTTAAAAAAAATAAGGCAGGTTTTTCGTAGATAAAAACATCACACAACATAAGCATAGAATTACAAATATAAACATAGAGTTCACAAACATAAACATAGAGTTCTACCACACAACAAATAGATTAGAACAAGATTCCCTAATACAAGTTGAAACGATCCTAATCCTTAACATCCTACATCCCGAAGGATTACAACGGTTACTAGGTTTATTCTAGGCACGCCTAAGCAATCTCCTTAGTCTTCACAGATCTTCTAGGGCCTCGTCCTCTTCGAGATCCTCTTCCTCCGTAACTTCAACCTCAAAGTTCTCCATCGGGGGTAAAACACCGAAATACTCATAGAAAGCAGACAGGATAGGAAACATCGCAGTAAACCAAGGGTCTTTTTCGACGGGAATAGGGGTATTCTGCTGCATTCTTTGGAAATCTCTCTTTTCTGCAAATACAGCAGCGATAAAGTCGGGATCTTCCAGTTTCTCGGCCGTCAAGGTTTCTATGGTATTTCTAGGTTGATAGGCTTCGGCTAAAAGATCAACTAGACGTCTCATCTACAAGAGAAAGTTTCAACCTCAATTAGTAACAGGGTTTCACTAACTCCAAAGAAAACTCTTGAGTTTCTAAGTCCCTCATTTGATAAGTCATCATCCAATTGTTCGGGAATTCCCAGCTCAGCGGTACTGCCAATTTCCGTGCTTTGCTTCAATCCGAAGATTGTTTTGACAGAATTCCACCCAATTTGGGACGGTAAACTTAAACTCAATCACGATGGTGCAACGGTCAATCTTATCTCGTGGTTCTACCCATTCTACCCATGGCCGAGGTTTTGAACCTAAAGCTTTGATACCAAGCTGTAACGCCCCGAATTTTGGGTACGTTAAAAAGGACAATTTCATTGAAAACCTCAAAATAGAGTCTGGCTCTTATTACAATACTCTCTCAACAAGAGTTCAATACATACACAAATGAAGGGGAGATTCTAGGGTTCCTAACTACAGCTCCTCCTGCTCCTTCATCCTAGCCAGCTCTTCAGCTCTAGAGGCTTCCACGGTGAACTGTTCGTCTTGAACATCTACAAGGTCTGACACATTATACCGGCGTCACCACCAATATAATATGTCAGGGTCACCAAAAAGGCAACACCGTGAGCTACAACGCTCAATAGGGAAATCCTTACCCTCTAACCCATAACTTACCAACAAGGCTAAAATCAAACATCAATTTCCACATGATACGTAAATACACAGTTAACAATGACACATCCACATTCATTATTCAACTATCGTTGGTGTCCAAGATTTCCGTGTTTCTCCTACGCGACTCATCGTAGACCGTGTCAACATTATCATTTACAAAACAACCTTTGTAAAAACATTTGCATTGGCTCCGTACCGCGGATAACCAAGCTACACACCCAATCTTTAAAAATCATTTGCATTGGCTCCGTACCGCGGATAACCAAGCCACACATTTTCAAAATCGTTTTGCATTGGCTCCGTACCGCGGATAACCAAGCACACACACCCAACCTTGGTTCCGCCGCGCCGGGTTCCCAAGTATCCTCACAATGGTTCCGCCGCGCCGGGTTCCCATTGGCACACAACTGCATTGGCTCCGTACCGCGGATAACCAAGCATACACACCCAACCTCGGTTCCGCCGCGCCGGGTTCCCGAGTATCCTCACAATGGTTCCGCCGCGCCGGGTTCCCATTGGCATACAATTGCATTGGCTCCGTACCACGGATAACCAAGCATACACATTTTCAAAATCGTTTTGCATTGGCTCCGTACCGCGGATAACCAAGCATACACATTTTCAAAATCGTTTTGCATTGGCTCCGTACCGCGGATAACCAAGCACACACCCAACCTCAGTTCCGCCGCGCCGGGTTCCTGAGTATCCTCACAATGGTTCCGCCGCGCCGGGTTCCCATTGGCACACAATTGCATTGGCTCCGTACCGCGGATAACCAAGCATACACACCCAACCTCAGTTCCGCCGCGCCGGGTTCCTGAGTATCCTCACAATGGTTCCGCCGCGCCGGGTTCCCATTGGCACACAATTGCATTGGCTCCGTACTGCGGATAACCAAGCATACACACCCAACCTCGGTTCCGCCGCGCCGGGTTCCCGAGTATCCTCACAATGGTTCCGCCGCGCCGGGTTCCCATTGGCACACACACACACCACACAATGGGCAAGACCGGCCACATTGCGGTTTTCAAAACATTTCTTTTACACACGCAAACACACGACTCACATAATGCCACCCAAAACCGGTCATTATGTAGTTTCAAAATATTTTCTTCCTTGAAAACATTTTCTTTCATTAACCACACCCTAGGTGTCATGTTTCTACTTTCTCGGTTCTCGTGTCTCGTTATCATACAAAGACTCCGCGGTAGGCATACTAACAAGATCATCCAATTCTATACTACTTAACACACTCAATAATCATTTATAGCATAACGCCACATGTACGGACGCCTTTGGAGTGTATCACTTATGCTTTATTCAAAGCACAACGCCACATGTACGGACGTCTTTGGAGTGAAATCACTTATGCTTTATCACACCACAAGTAATACAAGCAATTCATATACGCACACTCATAAACATCTTTAAAGATCAAAATACGAATACTTAATCTAAATAGATAACCGTTTAGCAATTCTAAACAATAACGTTAAACTTAAATACGTAAGTAAATACGAAGTAAATACGGAAGTGAGTAAGGTATTCCTTACAATCCTTCTTGGCGGTAGTCGGCTACGGAAGGTACGTCGGCGGTCGGAAAGTACGTCGGTGGTCGGACGGAGTAACGTCCTACGGTATGCCTCCGGTAGCTTCGAAAGAGAAAGGTCTCTCTCGAAACCTCTACTTGACTAATACTACTACTACTTTTGGATCGAGAGGGTGGTCGAGTGGCGGCTTAGTGGCGGTCTTGGATGAGTTTCTTGAAGAACACAAGAACACTCAAGAACAAAGGAAGAACTAAAGAAAGAACAAGGATTTCTAGAGAGAAGGAAGAGCAAATGAGAAGGTGTGAGTTGAATGAGAAGTATGGGGTGGTATTTATAGGAAAAATCTTGGCTCCCTCTCCTCTCCATGGCCGGCCCCCCTCTCTCTCTTTCTTCCTCAATTAATGACACATGGCAAGCACTCATGGAAGATCAAAGTCTAAAATCCTAGGCTTGCATGGCTAGATTGTCCTTGGATGGGATTATGGAAGATTTGTTGGCAAGGAGGAGACAAGGGTACAAGATTTGTCTTTGAACAAATCCTAGAAGTACAAATGGGAGTTAAGTTTGGTTAGGGAAAATATTCTCCCAAGGATTGAAAGATCAAAGAAAGATCAAGGTAGGTCAAGCAAGGTACAATCCCATCTTCCTCCTTCCTTCCTCTCTCTCTCTCTCTCTCTCTCTCTCTCTCTCGGCAATTCTCTCTCTCTCTCTCCCTCTCTCTCTCTCTCCTAGTACACTACACACACACACATATATATATATATATAAACAAAATGCAAGAAAGAATAAAAAAGGTACAAAGGTACAAGATTTTCCCAAATCAAAATCCAAATAAAGAAATCTAATTAGGCACATGCCCTTTTTAAATAAATAAGCTAGTGTACTTTGTAATCTCCCAATAAATCCAATTGGGTACAAAACCCCAATACAAAATAATAAAAGGGTACTTAGGAGAATATTAGGCCTTAAGGGCTACTAAGTACTTTTAGTAATAAAATATTATGTACTTTATCACATGGGGCAATTAGAAAAGACTAGATGAAAGAGTAATTCTTTTACCCAATGGATAATAAACACCCTAACTTTTATTATCCAATGGACAATAATAACTAGGGAACTTTTATTTTAAAATAATCAAGGTCTTTTAAAGCATGTGACAAAAGCCCTATATTAAATATAGGTGTGGTACCAAGTACCACAATTAAATAAAAAGACTAGGATTCTCCCCATTAAAATAATAATAAAGTACAAGTCAAATCAACTTTATTTGGAAGGTTCCCTAGTCACATCGGTACTTTGTCTTGGTCAAAAGAGTTATTACCCAATGGTTACTAACTTCCCTAATGGTTATTACCCAATGGATAATAATTCTTCTTGCCTTTAATAACCATTGGACAAAAGAAGTACAAATACCTCTTATTAAAATAATATTTTTAAAAGGACTACATGTACTTTTTTTTAAAAAAAAGTTTTATTATCCAATGGACAAAAATTACCCTAACCATTATGGACCAATGGATAAAAGCAAAAGGTTCAAAAGTTTAAAAGGTCCAAAAGGTTCATCTAGTAACTAGGTAAGTCGGTTGCTTGGTTCCTCCAACTAGTCGGTTGAAAACTAACCGAATTGGTCACGTCGGGTTTTTAGTCAAGACCAAAATCTAACTTCGACGAAATAAACGAGAATTCATATAGTCACTCAAGAGAAAATAAGTAATTCAAATAAAATTCAAATTTTTAGCGAAATTTTCAGAGACCAAAATTCAGGGGCGTTACACCTTTTTGATCAATTAAGGGGAGCAACCTGCTTCTCTAAAATCAATCTCCGATCAGGCTATCATCAATTACGGATTTGAGACGAAGATATTGCCAAGACGGCTTTTCGTACTAGATACGGCCACTATGAGTTTGTAGTGATGCCATTTGGACTAACCAATGCTCCGGCAGTATTCATGTGTCTCATGAACAAGATCTTTCAACCCTACTTAGACAAGTTTGTAGTGGTGTTCATTGAAGATATATTGATATACTCTGCAATAAGGAGGAGCACGAAGAACACCTTCGGATAGCGCTACAAGTACTTCGAGATAACCAACTCTACGCCAAGGGAAGTAAATGCGAGTTTTGGCTAGAAGTGGTTAAGTTCTTGGGGCATGTAGTATCCAAGGAAGAGATTGCAGCAGACGAAGGAAAAGTCGAAGCAGTGCTGAACTAGAAACAGCCGACCTCAGTGTTCGAAATCAGGAGTTTCTTAGGATTGGCGGGGTATTACCGAAGATTCATCCCGGACTTCTCAACTTTGGCCAAGCCAATGACCAAGTTGACTCAGAAAGGAGTGAAGCTGGATTGGAATGAAGCCTCTGAAAAATCTTTCCAAGAATTGAAGAAGAGACTGACCAACGCACCAGTACTTATCATTCCTGAGCGAGGGGTAGATTATACGGTCTATTGCGACGCCTCGAGAGATGGTTTAGGATGCATGCTGATGAAGAATGGGAAGGTCGTAGCCTACGGATCTCGACCACTTCGACCGTACGAGAAGAATTATCCTATCCATGACTTAGAATTGGCCGCAGTAGTATTCGCCCTCAAATCTTGGCGATACTACCTGTGGGGAGAACAATTTGAAGTTTTTACCGACCATAAGAGCCTCAAATACTTGTTCACTCAGAAGGAGTTGAATCTGAGGCAGCGCCGATGGATGGAATACTTGGAGGACTACAAGTTTACGCTCCAGTATTACCCCGACAAGGCCAACGTGGTAGCCGACGCTCTGAGTCGAAAGGACAGAGCACAGAAAGTCAAGACTGCCATCAAGGAATGGGAGATGGTGGACACCCTTAACGAGTTCAACCTGCGGTCATCATCAGAGAGTGGAAACGCTCGACTGTACGCTCTAGTTCCAGAGCCAGCACTTCATCAGGAAATCTTACTAGCCCAAACCTTCGAGCAGAATTGTGAGTTTGTCCGACATCGAATCCGATAAGGAAAGGCAGCGCCAGGATGGACTATCGAGGAGAATAACAGCCTAAGATTCAAAGGAAAAGTGTTCGTGCCTGATGTTGGAACCCTTCGAGAAGATGTACTCCGAGAAACTCACCATTCGAACTTCGCAGTTCACCCTGGCGGTACAAAGATGTATCACGACTTGCCAAGAATGTTCTGGTGGGAAGGAATGAAGAAGGATGTAGCACGGTTCGTGTCTACCTGTTTGGTGTGTCAACAAGTCAAGGCCGAGCATCAGAAACCTGGAGGAGATCTTCAAACTTTGCCAATACCGACCTGGAAGTGGGAGCACATTTTGATGGATTTCATGACGGGACTGCCAAGATCTGCCAAGTCCAACACAACCATCTGGGTGATCGTAGATCGACTCACCAAGGCAGCACACTTTCTGCCTGTCAAGATGACCGTAAAACGTGGAGCAACTAAGCATGTTGTACATTCGAGAAATCGTACGCCTTCATGGAGTACCAATCTCGATAGTATCTGACAGAGACCCACGTTTTGTATCACACTTTTGGAAAGGATTGCAAAAAGCGTTGGGAACGGATATGAGGCTTAGCACGGCCTTTCACCCCCAAACCGACGGACAAACGGAAAGGACTATTTAGACCCTGGAAGATATGCTGAGAGCCTGCGCCTTGGATTTCTCTAGAAACTGGGAGCAGCATTTGCCGTTGGTGGAGTTCGCCTACAACAATAGCTATCAAGCAAGCATTGGGATGGCACCATATGAAGCTCTATACGGTCGACCCTGCCGATCTTTAGTCTGTTAGACCGATGCTGGGGAAACAGGATTGATCGGGCCTGACATAGTAAGGGATACCACGGAGAAGGTTAAGACTATCAGACAAAGGATCCAAACCGCTCAGAGCCGACAGAAGAGTTATGCGGATAAGAGGAGCCGACCCTTGTCTTTTGCTGTGGGAGATCATGTGTTCCTGAAAATCAGACCAAAGAAAGGGGTCATCAGATTTGGGAAGAAAGGAAAGCTGTCTCCACGCTACATCGGACCATTTGACATCGTAGAAAAGATCGGGAAGGTTGCATATCGCCTGGCATTACCACCCCAGCTGGACCGAGTGCATAACGTGTTCCACGTTTCTATGCTTCGCAAGTATCTAGCCTTGCCCACTCATGTTCTCAATTGGGAAGGCATCACCATCGAAGAAGACGTGACATACGAAGAAGAACCAATAGAGATTCAAGACCGAAGTGAGAAGACTATCCGGAACAAGACCATTAAGTTGGTACGAGTTTTGTGGAAGCACCGGGGAGCTAGAGAAACCACATGGGAAAGGGAAGAAACCATGAAAATGAAGTACCCTCATTTGTTCGAATCCTAGCGTCCACCTAATTTCGAGGACAAAATTGTTTAAGGGGGATAGGTTGTAACAACTCCGATTTTTCATTCATTAAAAATCTCGTTGTTATTCGAAATTTCGTAATTTCTCTTAACTGCTCGATGATTTTACTTATTAAATTCTTAACGGTTGGTCTTTATGCAAATGAACGCCTTATCATCGTATTTCTTGACTAGAAACCCTAATCGCGCTTGGACCCTCAAGAATCGTTTCTTGACTTTTAAGCCCTATTTAGCAAGCCTAGTTAGCTTCTAACCGACTTGATGGAGTAACCAAACTAGAAAGTCACCTAGTTACTTTTCCCTAACCAAAGATGGACCATTTTGCCCATCTTGAACCTTTTGAACCCTAGACTAGAAATTGTTTAATTATTTTCTTTTATTATTTTAGTTTTATTCTTTATCCATTGGACGATAATTGTTAGGGGAACTATTATCCATTGAATAATAGAAACCCATTTCTTTATATTAAAAGGATTTTGAAAGATTTAGACAAAGTACTATGAAAGATATTTATAATTATTTTGAAAAGTACTTTTAATTATTTTTTCTAATAAAAGTACCCAAGTAACCATGGACCATTGGACAATAACCGTTAAGAAAATCTTTACTCATTGAACAAAAGTCTTTCCTTTATTTTATTTGGTAAGTACATACATATATAAACATGTGTAATAATAAAAAGGACATGTAGTCTTTTTCAAAAACTTAGTTTAGTATTTAAAGTACTAGTACCTTATTATCCTTTGGTTAGTAACCGTTAGGGGTTTTATTATCCATTGAGTAATAGGTTCATCTTCCAACTAAGTACTTAACCCATTAAAATAATATTTTGTTAAGATTTCCGGGAGTACAAAAGTACATTATTATATTAATTAAGTACTAGTACCTTTTTATTGTTTATTGGGGAAATCTTGACCCTTTTAACCCTAGGATCTTAGTACCTATGTACTTACTTATTTATTATTGGTGTTAGTCTTTATAGTACATATATATATATATATATAGTTAGTACTTGAGAGAGAGAGAGAGGCCGAGAGAGAGGAGAGGAGAGAGAGGCCGAGAGAGAGAGGAGAGGGGCCGGGTGAGAGAGAGAGAGAGAAGGAGGGAGAGAAAGAGAGGGAAGAAGGAAGAAAGAAGAAGAAGATGGGACTTGTACTTGATGATTCTTTCACCATTTCAACTTATGGGTTGAATATCTTCCAAAATCTATCACCTTTTATCCTTAAAATGTTATTCAAACACCAAATCTTGTACCAATGTCTCCTCCTTTCCAACATATCTCCCAAAGATCAAATCCAAGGACTAACATAGCCGTGCAAGCCTACCAAATTAGCCTCCAACCTTTCAATCAACCTTGACATGTGAAGAAAAAGTGAGACTTAGAGAGAGAGAGGGGCTGGCCAAAGAGGGAGAGAGGGAGAGCTTGGCCTATAAATAGAAGCCATTCCAAGCTTTAAACTCACACCTTCAACCATTGCTCTCACTTCTCTCTAGAAATTCCAAGAGTTCTTGCTTCCAAAGTTCTTGTTTTCTTACGTTCTTGAGTGTTCTTGAGAGAAACCACCAAACCACCTCCCAAAATCACCATTAAATCTTTTAAAGTAGCTTAGTTAGTTAGTAAAGTTGTTTCTAGGAAAATAAAGTTCATCTCTTTTCCTTTCGAAGCAAACCGACGCCGTTACGCCGCCGAAATCCAAAACCGACGACCGAATCTTCATAGCCGACCACCGCCAAGAAGAACGGTAGTTATCCACATCTTCCACCCCAAGTATAAAGTATTTATCCTTACCTACTATCCTAAATATAAGTAGTTTTGTACCCAAACACTAATCATAAGTTCATTTGGAAGTAACTTGATCATTTTGATTTAAAGTAGATAAGGTTATCTTTAGTTGAGAAACGTATGAGATGCATGATGTTGTTATTATGATTCAAGCATGTTATGCGGTCAAGAGTTGGATAATCTTGTTGTATTCATGTTGGAAATCGATAAATGCTCGTTTATGTGGAAAGTCCTACACTATGGAGTCTATGCATGATAATGTGACACGAAAACCAAGAGAATAGAGACATGGCACCTAGGGTGTGTTAACGAAGATAAAAAAAGTGTGTATCCGAGGGAGGAAATATTTTGAAACTACATAATGACCGGTTTTGGGTGCATTATGTGAGTTAGGTGTGTGTGTGTATGCCAATGGAAACCCGGCGCGGCGGAACCATCGTGAGGATACTCGAAAGACCGGCGCGGTGGAACCGAGGTTGGGTGTGTGCTTGGTTATCCGCGGTACGGAGCCAATGCAGTTGTGTGCCAATGGGAACCCGGCGCGGCGGAACCATTGTGAGGATACTCGGGAGACCGGTGCGGCGGAACCAAGGTTGGGTGAGTTAAAAAGGAGTTTTTATTGGTAAAAAGGAAAGTGTAGTAAAAACATGGTCTACGATGAGTCTAAATAATGAATAAAACGTTAGTTGAGTAAGGAATGTGATTTACTTGTTGAACTATATGCATGATCTAAGTAGAATTGTTGTTGTTATGTTCCTACGTTCATAAGTTAAGGGTTAGAGGGTTTGGATTATTCTATTGAGCGTTTAAACTCACGGTGTTGCCTTTTTGGTGACCCTGGCCTATTATATTGGTGGCAACACCGGTATAATACGTCAGACTTCATAGATGAACAGGGTGAACTTTACACCTTGGAGGCCTTTAGAGCCGAGGAGCTGGCTGTGATGGAAGAACAAGCGGAGCTGTAGTTAGGAACCTTAGTTCCCTTGCATTTGTAATAAAAGTACTTCTTTTTAAGTCTTGATGTAATAAAGAGCCGGACTCAGCTTTTATTTCAATAAAATGTTTTATTTAACGTACCCAAAATTCGGGGCGTTACACAATTCCTGGAAGTCTAGTCATGATCCACGCGCGCCTGTGTCACTCTGTTGCACACTAGTCATCTAATTTCCAATGACTGCCTTTGCATGGGCAACTTGGCCCCTGGCCCATATTTTGGTACCCCCACTGTTTAGGGGTTGTGTTTTAAATGAATTAGTTCTATTTGTAATTTAAAATGCTCTCAATACATATAAACTGCTTGGTTTGCCCCTTGGGTGAGCACTGGTCCTTCCAGAGCCTAAATGGGGATAAAATTCAACATGTTGGTAGGATGTCAACATACGCACGTTTGTATGGGTCTGGTGCATGTTGGAGGACTTGCATGCACGTAGATCCATGCATGCAAGTGGCCACTATCATGTCAAATTCATACAAGGCACTGTTTTGGTATTTGTTCATAGTGTTGCATTTTATCCCATTTATTATTATCATTCCATCCATCCATGCTATTTCTGATCACATTCTGCAAAGTGTTACAGTCTTAATCCCCGATTAACTGTTTCCCCCCCTCCTCCCCACCCCTAATTAGCTAAAAACTGATTAATAAAAAAAGAATCACAAAATATTTTCACAAAATGCCTAAGTAGAGACCGATCTCCGGATTAGGCGAGAGGGGTGCCTTAAAACCCTTTCCCTCTCGTAACCTGGCTCCTGAACCCAGATATGGTTATGACGGATTGTTACTTTCAATTTTTCAAATCAAAAACAGCCCGGCAAGTGCTTCGAAATACGGTTCCTTGGGTGTCGGACCTTCAAACCCAAGTGGCGACTCTGTATTTGTAAGCGCTTGCTTTCCCGCTCGCGCTCTCTCTATCCGGGCCCTTGCATTTGGAAAGCAGAATTTCTAAAGGGCAAGCTTCCCACAGCCTTATGACTCCAATTCAATCGTTTGATTTTGATTGGTTGAGGTTTGTCATCCCTATGCCTATATAAAGGAGCCTTTGGGCTCCAAAATTAATATGTTCAATCACCCTCTCTAGCCACAAAACCCTGCAGAAATACATTCTCAAATCCCCTCTACAAAAGCCCTAATCTTCCAAAGGCAGCTGCTAATCGGACAATCAAACTCTGAAGTTCAAACCCTAAACCTAGGGTTTTCGAGAAACAAATCAGTCAATCACACACAATCCGAAGCAATCAAGCCACTAAGGGATCAAGGTGGTGAGGCCCAGGGGCCTTTGATTCGTTTTATTTTCCATTTAAACTTAATCGTATCGTTTTTGATTATCTGTTAATCGTGTAGTCTAGTGTGAGGAAGAACAACAGCTGGGGAATCAATCCCTCGGCTGATACATTAAACCGGGAGGATCTCTCAGCCGTAACATCCATTCACCGGCCGCGAGATCCATTCTCCTGGGACAGATCTGTTTTATTTTGCTTATTTCTGATGCATGCTTTCTACTAATGTCTTGGCTCACCATAAACTGTTTAAAGGCTAATAAACAGACTATGTGTTAGAATTAAACAAAACATGAATTAATCATATGTCGAGCATTTATGGGCCAATCTCACAACTGGGCAGAGAAGGTGCCTAACACCTGCCCCTTACTATACTTTTGGCTCCCGTACTCGGAATCTCTACTTATTTTTCCTAGTTTTAAAAACTACGTGGCGACTCAATTTTGATGATAACCGTCATCGTGTGGCGATGTTCCTAGCCATGGAAATATCCACGATCTTGGTTTGTGAAGTGGAAAGCAAACAAACAAACAACAACAATCAATCTGTATGGCGATGCCCCGCTTCAGGGAGGTGTCTACACATTGTTTAAGTTAGGGGGAGGGATATATATATGCTATAGATATGTTCATGAGACTTGTCTCATTTTTTCTACTTTTGGTAAAATTTTCAAATTTTGTGTGCAATCTTCCCTTGTTAGTAGTGATTTCATATGTTAGATACTTTATTATGCTGAATTGTGTCAATGACAAGAGTCTTGTATCCCCTCGAATTTGGTTATGTGTTTGAATCCATGTCACATGCATATACATGAACATTGATGAACAAGTTGAGCCTAAAAGTCAAGTCAAGTAATGTGCATCGCTTAGAGTTGAGATTCGTTTTGAAGCATGGCATGTTTTTTGCTTTCATTTCTCGCATTTGCGTAAATAATATCTTTTGTTCATGCTTGAGTAGTATATATCTTTCTTGCATCTTGTTGGAGTTGTTAGCGTACTTAGGAAATGATTCAAGGCGTTTTTGTTTGATTGAACCACATAAGAGTCACCTCGCCCTTATTTTGAACTATAGTCCGAGTCTCTTCCATTGTTCAAACTTAGGTAACCGGATGTTTGGAGGGTTGTGTGTCTATAGTTTTCAATGTTTCAAGGAGGTTTGGGGGTGTTGTGAATGTGATAAAAGTAGTTGGGATGTAAAAAGGCAAAGAATTGATACGTGATTCCTTATCTCTCATCTCCCACTACAAAAGCTATAGACCCAAATTTTCATCTCCCTCGCCGAAGCCCTCGAAATTTTGGCTCAAATTTCTCTCACTACAAATCTCAATTCAAATGACCCTATTCTTCAAAGAAAATCAGAGAAATGCTATGAAAGAGCAAAATTGGATTCGAAAGAGTTGAAAACTATGATGAGAGAGTTAGTTTGACCTCCGGGCTAGCATACATTTCGGATGAGAAAGAGCCTAATGAGGAGGGGACCTCAATGCTCAATACTGTGAGGAGCCGGATGAGGATGACGACCATGTGTGTTGGAGTCGGTGGTAGTAATTTTAGTAGGACTTATCTAGTAGTTTTTCTTTATTTTTTCTTCATAACTTTGTTTGGTGTTTGGTCGATATGTGACCATGCCCTAGTTAGTTTAGGGTTGGTAGTGGCCAAGGGTAGATGAACCATGCAAGTATATGGCCACTACATTTTTGAAGTCCCTTTCTCTTTGTACCCACGGTCGTTATAAGATAATAAAGTCCTATGTTGATCTTTTATATGCTAATTAACTCTGTTTAACGCATAATCGATATCTATTACTTTTGGAGTATGATTTGTCCCTTGTCATGCATAGTTGTCAATAATTGGCTTTCCGTTCTTTCTTAGCGCTCCTTTGATAGCATGCATAGCTTTTTGTCTCTAGCTATTGCATTTACTCGCTAGCGCTTGTCCTGGGATGTATCTTGTGTCTCACTGTGTGAAAAGTCGAATAAGAGTGTGTCCTTGTGAGTTTAGGAGTCGAAACTCGTTGTGGTGCATGCATACTTGACTACTCTAATATGGCATAGTTTGTTCGTCCTAGTTCATGACATGTTTGTGCGTGGATTGCATATGATCGGATTTGAAGGGGTGTTTTTGGACACTTGCCTAATCGTAGTAGTAGAGCATAATTCTTGTATCTTGTTTTTAGGAAGATTGAATAGCTTAGTTAAATGCGTTTTGATTTAGTTTGCTAGGGACTAGCAAAGTTCAAGTTGGGAGGTGTGATAAGTACCCAATAATGCATATTCTTGATGCTTAAGTCCTCTAGTATGTTGTGCTTGTATATATATGTTGTCGTTTTTATGCGATATTACTCGTAAGGTAGTTTGTTTAGTGTTAAATGCAAAATGTACGAATAAGGCGTATTTTGAACACAAGGCTAACCCCCAAGGGTGTCCGAGTATCCGCGCCATGTGGAATTTCCACCATAAAGACTCAAGAGCAAAGGCGCGAGGCAATGGGTGAGGTCCGGGGTCGTTGGATGCCAAGTTGTGGGGGTTGAACTAGAAATCTAGAGATAACCTCTCCGTATCGATACAGCCTTAATCTATATCGATACGTGTGGACTTACTGAAAAGACAATGATTGTTGTATCGATATAGATTAAGGCCATATCGATACTAAAGCATTACGGGGAAATGGTCTTTTCAACTTAGCAGTGTGGTATCGATACATCCCATAATAAGTATTGATTCCATGGGCTTTCAGCCAGATATTTGCTATTTTTTGGGCTTTCCACGTTTAGAATGCTTACTACTTATAGTATGTTTGCAGGATATTTGTTGAGAGAGAAGTTGAGTAGTATAAATACCCTTCTCTCCAACTTTATCTCATTATCTATTTTATGCTCTAGGTTAGTTTTCTTTCTAGTCTTTTTTCTATTGATGTTCTTAGTTCCAAGCTTCAATACTTGTAAGTTTAATTCCTAGTTTGATGTTTTCTCATTTATTAATGTTGCAGCTACGCTCTAGATCCTTAGTAATATCAAGTTTATTTTCATTTTCTATGGTTAAATCTTATGTCTCATTTTTATGCTATGCTTAGTTCTTTAGCTATGTGTGAGTAGTTGATTGGCTAAGTCTTGGGCTAATCTATCCCAAAGACTTAGGTTGTTGTTGGTTCTTGAACCCTTGGGCTTAAAAGCATGGTTTTCGGAATAAGAGCTAATCTTGCATTTTTAGTCTATACTAGGGGTGTTAACTCCTTGGCATGTCGTTTAGTAAAGCAGTCTTGGCACGCAGTATGCTTAGAGCTTATGGCCTCCTACATTTTCGATTAATGAGTTAAACAAGTTAGTTCACCTCCTATAAATCACATCTTTTGATAAACATAGTCTTTAAAGCTAAATCTTTCGAGTGTGAGCGCACGGTCGTGACTCTCACTTTAGTTATAACCATAACGACCTTTGTTAAGGGATGGATAATCCCTAGGCTTGCCTTTTTAGTTCATTAAACACTTTTCTAGTCTTTTTCCTTAGTATTTCCACTTTCAAAGTAAAATCAAGTTGGCCGTCTTAAACGCCACAATCCACCATATAAAACCTACAATCCAATTAAGCTATTTTCGATTATCTGTGGGTATGATCCTAGTCTTATCAGTTATTATGCTATTGACGACCTAGCCCTACGCTTGGGGTTTTAACCTTGTTGGAAGGCAAGGTTATTGGTAAGCAGTTGGTGCTATAGATGTTGAAAACAATCCTTAGGGATTTCAAAGTGATCTCAAGATATCTTTTTGAAACACATCATAAATCACTCGAGTTGTCAAATGCAAAGAATGAGTTTTCAAAACTATGACCCATGTCATTTTTGTTGAGTTAAGGAGTTGAAAATATTTCTGTACTTGTGGGACCACCGTTAAAGATGAAGAATAAGGAAGAGGAAAGAGAAGAGAAAAGAGAAAAAGAAAAAAAAAGTGAGCTCGCTAGATCGAAAACCTGCAAGGGTGGTTTATGCAAAAATTAGAACATGAACAAAGAGAAGAGAAATGAAAAATTGGCCTTGTTTTCATAGATCTGTTTGGTTAAACGTCAAAGCTGTTAATCTCTTAGCTAGGATCCCTATCACTTTGTCGTATAATTCAAAATGAGGAGAGGCATTCATTTCATCTATCTAAACAATTATTCCTTGCTACCCACGTTGAGCCTCTAGATAATTCCTTTGAAAAGCCCGCTAGGCAACCATCCCCTACGCTAGAGCAAACAAAAAATACAAGGAGAGATAAGAGAAAAATCAATAAGCACCCCGTCATACAAGGGGCATTTTGAAGGAAACCTTTCTTCTAATCCAAACAAAGGACATTTTGAAGAAAACAACTCTTTCACACAAAGTGAGACAAGAGACAACAAGAGTTGATGAGAATGTTGACGATGGCTGTTAGCTTTTAAAACCCAAGTGCAAGTAGAAGTTAGGTTTGAGCCTTTACATCCGGTTCTTTTCTTAAGCCAAAACCCCAAGCCTACAATATGGTCCATAACAAAGTCCTCTCAGATTGAGGAACATGACTTGGCAGCAAGGTCCTATCTAGCCTTGGGGGCAATCTTAAGCATGTGAAAACCAGCCTTGGGGGCACCCCATATATATGGAATTCACTAGGGTACATTTGGAATCTAGCCTTGAGAACATTCCCAAGCATATGGAATCTCAAGCACTGGTGTTGAACCCACTTTGGAATTTTCGAGGCTCTCTCCGTAGCGACAAGTTCATAACTACTAATCGCTTGACTGTTGAGGATTGTAAACTCTGCCCAAGGATCCTTGATACATCAAACTCAAGCTCCACGCCCCAATTATTGCATTTTGGAAGTATGACAGTCATCACATCCTATGTTCAAGCTCCATCTCTATTCAGATGCTCTGTGCTCACCCATCCGATCATTTAGCAGCCCTGTGCCCACCATCATTCAGCAGCTCCACACCCGCAATCATTTAGCAGCTCTATGCTCACTATCACTTAGCAAGCCTTGTGCTCAAGTCACTCAGTAGCTCTATGCTCACCAACTCAACAGTTCCACACTCATTATCTCAGCAGCTCATTATTCAAATCACTCAGTGGCTCTATGCCCACTATCTCAAAAGGTTCCATGCCATAACCAACAAGAGATCATCTATTCTCAAGCTCTATGCTTGAATGCTCAAAGTTCAACACTTTGAATGCTCGAAGCTCTTCAAATGCCCAACCACTGTGTACTGGATGCTCAAGTTCTACACTTGAATGCTCAAGCCCTACGTTTGAATGCCCAACCATTGTGTACTGGATGCTCAAAGCCTGTACTTTGAATGCTTAGACTCTACCCTTTGAATGCTCGAGCTCTACGCTCTAAATGCTCAAGTCTAGAACTTGAAAGAAGCTCTACGCTTAAAATAAACACACGCATGAGCCAGTGCACATAAGCATCAATTGCATCACCATTGTCATCATCGAGTCTGCATCACCAATATCATTATATCTAACCATCATCATCATATACATGTTTTGCATCTCTCTCACTCATGAAACAAGTCGGTCCTACATACAACCGGATCTACGCCTCAGTTCCATCACTTCAAGCTCCAAGCTCTGACCCTTAAGCTCTTGCCTTATGATTGATACCGACTCTACACCTCGGTTCCATCGCTTCAAGCTCCGCACTCCGACTCCTCAGGCTCTTACCTCATGACTGTAATCGGCTCCGCACCTTGGTTCTGTCACTTCAAGCTCTACGCTTTCTTGGCCCTATGTCACCATATCTCAAACTGGTGTCCGATCGTCTCCAGAAGATGGTTTGGATTCCACCCAAAATTACATCAATTCTATCAAGCTCATTTACAAGGATAGGCTACCCAACCGAGCTCTCCTCAATTAAAGTAAGGATGATCGTGAAAAGCAATCGACTCACCCGCTATGTACTGATCTACCCCAAAATACTAAGGATGCTCTCTTTAAAAATTTCATTGGCAGCTCCGCACTCCTATAACTACTCTCCACCAAAATTCTGGCATAACCCAAGTACATTGCACTATGTCTTTCAAAGCTTAAAGGTACGTCTTTTATTCGCAACCCTCTGCCGTTTTATTTTTCTTTATTACCCTGAACAACGATTGGTCTGAATTTCCCTTGTGAAATACATAGGCAGCCTCCTGGCCCACCCATAGCTAAAACCTTTTTCAAAAACCCTTAGGATAGTTGTTCGACCAAATTGAGTTATTTTTACGGCTTTGATCTTTACTTGACATGTCTCACGATCCGTCTAAGTTCAATCAAAGAGGGGCATCTATAGACACCCCAATTTGGCCAAACGATTATTTCAAGTCCTACCTTGGGGACCATCTCGATGATGAATGGATATAGTGATTGATGACTGACTTCTCATAAACCTTAGGACTTTTGGTGAATACTTTTTAACCACTTAGAGGACCTAATTCAAAGCCAAATAGCCTTTCAGACAGAAATACAGGATCCTAGGAAAATACATCTATCGGCCGCAAGATTGATCTCACGGCCCCAACTTCTTTCCTTCACTTGTGAAACATGTTGTTTGAAAATCTCCCTGAGAGATTGATCCCTCGCCCGCAAGAACCATTCCTCGGCTGCCAAATCCATTACTTGGCCGCCAGATCCATTCCTCGGCCACCAGATTGTCCTTTTTTCATATTCTGGAATGTTCTGTCAATCGCTTGATTCAATTCTCAAAACCCTAACAGCCATTCTCCGATTCTTTCGGGCTACGAAAGGAGATTTTGAGAAGAGATCTTGTGATCATATACTTTCTATTAATTCGTGCATTGTGAATTATTGAAGTGATGTCATTCAGTGCCTATATACACGGGCCTTTGGGTTCCAAAATTATCAACACAATTCACCCTTTCTAGCCACGATTCTATGCACAAATACTCTCATATACTCTCTATAAAAGTCCTAAAATCCCGAAGGTAGCCACAGTCCGAGCAATCAAACCCCGAAGTACAAACCCTAACCTTAGGGTTTCGAGAAGCAAATTAGTCATTCACCCTCAATCTGAAGCAATAAAGCAATTGAGGGAACAAGGTGGTGAGGCCAAGGGGCCTATGGTTTGTCTATTTTTATTTTTTATTTTTAACTTTAATCGTAGCATTCTGATTTTTTGTTAATCGTTTGATCTGGTATGAGGAAGATCATCGGCTGGGACATCGTTCCCATGACCGATACATTGATCCAATGGGATTCCTCAGTCGTGACATCAATTCACCTGCCATGGAATCCATTTGTTGGGACAACCTGTCTTTTTCTGCTTATTTTTTATGCGTTTTTCAATTATTGTTCTGGCTCACCATATCAATTGTTTAAAGGCTAAAACCAGTTTATGTGTTTAGAATTGAATAAAGCAAGTATGCATACTATGTCAAGTGATTATGGGCTAGTCTCACGACTGGACAAAGAGGGGTGCCTAACACCTTTCCCTTATTATACTCTTGGCTCCGTACCCGGAATCTCTATTTGTTTTTCTTAGTTTTTAATAAGCTAGGTGGCGACTCTATTTTGAAGACGACCACTATTGTGTGGAGATATTCCTAGTCATGGAAATATCCACGATCTTGGTCTATGAAGTGGAAGCAAACACGAGATGATCATCTATGTGGCGATGCCCCATTTGGGAGGTGTCTACAAGCGTTTCAAGTTCGGTTCCTTGGGTGGCGGACCTTTAAACCCAAGTGGCGACTCTGAATTGAGCGTTTCACCATGCTTTAAAAAAGGGCACACCCACTTATCGCAATCAATTTTCGGGGTGTGTGCCCAAAGATTTGTTTTATGGATTAAAAAGACTCAACATTTTAAAGGAATATTTTAAAATGGAACGCAACACAATTTATAAGAAAGTTTGCAATTTTGATAAAAGTATTTTGAAAGAGACGACGGAAGACCACCTTTGAACATCAATGCCTCAAGATCACTTCTCTAGGATAACCATAATTGAAAGCAACATTCTCATCATTAGGGGGCCGCTTGGCGGGAGGCCTAAACATTACGGACTACCAAGATGGGGTGTCTACACATTCACGTCTTCATTTTGAGCAAAGAGAATTGTGTGTTCAGTTAAAAATATTGGGGTTGATGTATCTGCCACATCTATTTGGGGATAAACTGTCAACAATAATTCATTCAGATATTGACATCTACCGATTGTCGATGGAAGGTGCACCATTTCTTGTGGGTGTTCCAACCTAAAATATATTTAAGTAAAAATCAATAATCAAACAAAAGCGCTAAGAATGTTGCCTCTTCAAAATAACTACTTTATTAAAAAATTTATCATGCAATATTACCTCCTTTAAGAAATTTGCAAAAGCAGCATTTCGAGGATCTGTTGTATTCAATCGCATGTTCAAATTCAATGGAAAGACACATATATTAGAACAACTAAGTGATGTGTTAACAATTTCCTCACGAACTCCTTTGGGTACAACTGATAAAATTTGATGAAAATCACCACCAAGAACTACAATGACACCCCCAAAAGGTTTGGGATTGTCACGGATATCATGTAATGTGCGATCAACTGCTTCAACACAATATTTATGTTGCATAGGAACTTCATCCCATATTATCAATTTTGTTTCTCTCAATAACTCTGCTTGTAGAGATTGCTTGGTAAACCTGCAAACAGAATTTTCTAACACATTCAGTGGGATGGCAAAAGTTGAATGTGCAGTTCGACCTCCTTCCAATAACAGTGATGCAATTCCATATGATGCCACAGTAACCACTATGTGCTCGAGACTACGACATTTTTGTGCAATTGTGTTGTTCAAAAATGTCTTTTCTATGCTGGCACCCCATTAAAAAGGAAGCTAGTTCCTTTATTTCTCAAGATGGAGCAAATAATGTCATCATAAGCATTGCATTGTCCATTGTTAAGGCGACCACTATTAGCATCTATATTTGCATGTTGGGCTTGGCTATGAAGTTGTCGATGGTCTAAGATCAATTTATTACCAACAACTATGCTCCAATTTTCGGTAGGTTGCGGTATAGGTGGAAAGTCAGGTAAACTCTTACCTAATTCTTCAAGCATCTGATTGAGAAGATACAGACTATAATCTTCAATTTGAGCCTCGGTTGGGTTAGGAATGGCAAATAATGTGCGAATTTTATGCACAAGATCATCACATATATTTGTAAAAAATCGCTTCCACAATACTAAGGGTTGCAGTGGTGCGTATTGTGTAAGAATAACACAAAACAATCACCTCAATTGATACACAATCTTCATTATTGTAGCCTCTTCAAGAAATTGAATCCATTCCTCATCATCTTCCAAAAGCTCTCTAGCAACACATGCCGACTTAAAAGTATCATAAATAACTTTGTCTACTGTGCATAAGACTTCATAAGATTTTGGTCCTTTGACAACAGTCAATAGCAAATGTAGATAAAATTTCTCACCACAATTAAGGCTAGCAAAGTACAATCTCCCAATCACGAACCCATTCTTTATTGGTGTCCACACATTATTTGTCTTGTTCCAAACAAAGTATTGTGAAAATTCTTGGTAAGTGTAGAGGTAGAATTAGGGTTGGCAGCATACCATGCAAAAAACCCAGTTAGAGTCGACTTTTCTAATGCAGCTCTAGCAATAATGTTTTCCAACGACTCTATGGGATTGAAATTAATGCGATGCATTCTAGGTAAATGGAAAGCAAGTTGTGTAATTCGCGGCACCTCTTCATGCATATGATGACCGAATATATGCCAAGCAGCTTCTAGCGGTCCAATACATAGAGACCCGCATAAAATTTTAATTTATCCAAAGATTATATAATTACAAGAATGTTGGTAAAAATGTGGTTATGTGACTTGAGGTTAATATGATAAAATTATTAGTGGAAGGGTACAAGTGTAATTTGCGTTGGTGCTAATATATATAGGGGTGTGTGTGTGTGTGTGTGTGTGTGTGTGCAGAGGATCAAAAACCCAACTCTTTTCTCTCTCTACTTTCATGCCTCTCATCCCTTTCACTCGGCTCTCATCTCTCTCACTCCTTCACTCAAAATAACATCCAACAACTCAAAACCCATAAAGATCTAGCCACATTCTATCATGTATCTGCGACCTAGGCCTTGAAAATCGTGTGTTCAAGCTCGGTGGAGGTGTATCTCAGTGAATCTCAAGCTTGGAGAGTCAGGGTTTGTTTGAATCTTTTGGGGGCTTTCTCAAAAACCTTTGAGGTAAAGAGATCTAACTACTTTTATATGTTTATGAGTTAGTTTGATGCTTGGCTATTGAGTTTGATCATCCTTTTGTTGATTGCTTGAAGTTTAGTCATGAGTTTTCTCCCTTTCGTTCGAATTTTCTCCTGAAAATCATACCTTCAAGAGTCGGGGTATCCATACCTCAAAATGGGGTATGGATACTAGTCTCAATTTTGTAAATTTTTGTTGAGGTATTGATACCCCTTTTCAATTTGTCCATTTTCTGTTGAGGTATTGATACCACTAAGAAAGGTATCCATACCCCTACCCTATTTTGGCAGATTGGGATTGTTCATCCACCTTTGGCCTTATATGTTCGAGATTCCTTCCAACCATTTTGTAAACTTCATTTTAGCTTCACGAGGGGTTGGTTATCTTATGCTCTTGAACTTGGGAGTGTTGTAGTTTGGATGAGGCTTGGTGGTTGTAGGCAACATGCCTTTTAAAAATTTTGGATTTTAAAGAGGGCCTGGATAGAGGGAGCGCTAGCGGGACGAGCACTCAATTCAGAGTCGCCACTTGGATTTTAAAGGTCCAACACCCAAGGAACCGAACTTGAAACACCTTATACGTTGTTTTGATTTGAAAAAGTGAAAGCACCAGTCCGTCATAACCATATCTGGGTTTGGGAGCCAGGTTACAAGAGGGGAAGGGTTTTAAGGCATTCCTCTCGCCCAATCCAGAGATTGGTCTCTACTTAGGTATTTTATGAAAATATTGAGATTCTTCTTTTTCAATTAACTTTTTAGCCAATTAGGGCGGCGGAACAATTAAAATGGGGATCAAAATTGTAACACCATGCATGATGTGATTGCAAGGCAAGGATAGATGGTATGATAAGTAATAAATGAGATAAAAGTCAAGATATTGTTGAAAAAGCCAAAACAGTACACTTAGGAAAATTGACACGAACTATGACCAACTTGCATGCAATGATCTACGTGCATACAAGCCGACCTACGCACGCCAACCTTACATCTGCACGCGTGTGTTGACTTGTTCTAACAATTTTATTGTTATCCCTCTCTGGGCACCAGAATGACCAGTGCTCACCCACAACCAAACCAAGCAGTTTATATGTTCAAAGGAACCATATAGTTACAGACAGAGCATGTATTAAACGAAATACACCCCATAAACAGTGTGGGGGACTAAAATAATGACCAAAGGCCAGGTTACCCATGCAAAGCCAAGCAATGGGGTCATTTATCAACCTGCGCACACAGATCATAAGCAGGCACGTGCCTGTTCTGACTAGACTTCCAATATTTGGTGTTGCATACTAGGGCTCTGAGACATAATCAGAAACTACCCAAGGTTATTCCAAAGAAATAGAAAGGCATACCGAGCTAAAACTAGCAATTTTAACATGTAAAAAGTAAACAGGTTTTAACATGCATCATGGTGATTTATAGAGCTGTAAAACATAAAAGAAACAGCACCCTTGTCCCCACACAGGTCTGCGCACGCAGCCAAGACTTGGCGCGCACGTACAGACAACCGACGCGCGCATGTGTGCTAGCCACCCGAATTTTATAACTTTGCTAGCTTTAGGACCAGGACTGGTATAGATTACCAACCTTGGCCTTGCCAGCCCCCCTTAGGGATCAAAACATGAAAATAGTACGTGTTTATACCTTTGCTTGAATTTTGAAAATGGACTGAACTTGGTGATTAGTGGTAGAAAATGGTTGAATTGAGGGTATGGATTTGAGTTTTGAAAGAATTAGGGTTTGTAAGCTTTATCACCTTTTGAAATTTTCTAACCCTTTAATTGGAAGAGGAATGGGGGTATTTATAGGAGGTTGAGTTGGTGAATATGGTGAAGATACAACCAACCAACAAGGCTAGTTGTGGTTGCTTGGTGGAGAAGACTCCCTAAAAGTTGATGGGAGAGGTTGTGATGGTGGTGCACCCCAAACCTACAGGAGAACTGTTCAAGCGACAAAATCAGGGGTACTACGATGTAATAGACCCCTAATGATGATAAAAATCCGGCTAGAAAAGGGTGATGGGACAGGCTGTTGACCAGCGCGCGTGGGTCTTAAATCGGCACGCGCGCGTAAAACCTACCCGTAAAACCTACCCATGCCTTGGTCAATAGTCAAAGTTTGACCATTGACTAACACCTGGCAAGTTGACCAATACGCACAGGTTCTGAACCAACGTACGCAAGTGAAACCTTCAGCTAGGGTTTATGGTTTAGGGTTTAAGGTTCAAAAGGGGTTCCAAACACTCAAAGCTCAAATCATTTTTATACTCAAGACTATTCTTGATCCAATTCATCATCGGGGAAACAAGAAAATCAAAAAATGAAGTAAATCAAATGGGAGACCCAGATTGGGGTGTCTACAGTAGTCCCTCTGTGATAGCAAGCGAGGCACCATTGAGTTGGCACGGATAACGTCAAAGATTTCTAGACACCCATCGAGGCTATCCAAGAGAAATAAAAATAGACAATGCATGTGTATATAAAAATACCATGTACCAAGGGATCAAAGGCGGGCAGACCATCGTGAGATCATTACAAAAGAGTTTGAACTCCGTTGGGGAGATATAGATAATCCTGGATGAATGGATCAGCATCTGATGCTGAGGCGGACTCTCCTGGGGAATAAAAGGACTTAGATGGGTGGACCATCGTTGATTGAATTGGACAAATAGACCGTCGTCAACAAGGATTGGATAGATAGATCGTCGCTGACAAGGATTGAACGGTGTGGGCAACGTGCCCTTAAAAAGATCTCGATCTTTTTAATGCCAGATAGAGGGAGTGCTAAGTGGGACAAGCGCTCATAATTCAGAGAGTCACCACTTGGGTTTGAAGGTCTGACACCCTATAGACACCTCCCAAATGGGGCATCGCCTTACAGATTGACCACGCTTGTTTGGTTCCACTTCATAATCCAAGATCGTGGATATTCCCATGCCAGGAACATCGCCACACGATAACGGTTATCATCAAAATAGAATTGCCACCTAGTTTATTAAAACTAGGAAATATAGATGGAGATTCCGAGTACGGGAGCTAATAGTACAATAAGGGAAGGTGTTAGGCACCCCTCTTTGCCCAGTTGTGAGACTGGCCCATAATCGTTCAACATACATTGTATATTTGCTTTATTTAATTCTAACACATAATCTGATTTTTTGCCTTTAACAGTTGATAAGGTGAGCCAGTGCGATAATTGAAAGCACGCATCAGAATAAGCAAAAAACATAAACTGTTCCAGGAAAATCGATCCCTCAGCTGGTGAATGGATATCATGGCTCAAGAATCCCACTGGGTCGATGTATCGGCCGAAGGATTTATCCCCCAGCCGATATTCTTCCTCACACCAGAACAAACACTTAACAGACAATCAAAATACTATTATTACTATACAAAAAACGCGAAAGAGATTAAACCATACGCCCCTAGGCGTCACCACCTTAATCCCTCAGTTGCTTGATTGCTTCAGATTGAGGATGATTGACTGATTTGCTTCTCGAAAACCCTAGGGTTAGGGTTTGTACTTTAGGGGTTTAATCGTCGTATTGCAGTTGCCTTCGGGGTGCTAGGGCTTTTGTAGAGGGAGTATATGAGAGAGTATCTGCAGAATTTCATGGCTAGAAAGGGTGTGTGTTGTGTATCAATTGTTGTATTTTCGGAGCCCTAAGGGCTCCTTTATATAGGCACCATATGACATCACTCCAACCGATCATATTGCACGATTGAAATTGGAATTATATGGCAACTCTAACTCCTCATAGTAATCTCCTTGCATAGCTCAAATGCATTGGAATTTGGCTGCTAGGGTTTTGTGAACGGGTCAAACGATTGACAGAACATTCTAGAATCTAGAAAATAGATGATGGCAGCCGATTAAAGGATCTGGCGGCCAAGGAATTGATGTTGCGGCCGAGGAATAGACCTGGCGGTCGAGTGATCAATCTCTCAGGGAGATTTTCAAGCAATAGGCTTCACGAGTGAAGAAATGATGTTGAGGCCGTGAGATCAATGTTACGGCTGATAGAAAGATTCTCATAGGATTCGGTATTTCTATCTGAAAGGTTATTTGGCTTTGGATTGGGTCCTCTAAGTGGCTAGAAGTTCTCACCATAAGTCCTAAAGTTCACAAGAAGTCAATCAGCCATCACTGTATCCATATCATCATCGGGATGGTTCCCATGGTGAGACTTGAAATAACTGTTAGGCCAAATTGGGGTGTCTACAAATGCCCCACTTTGACTGAACTTAGACGAATCGCGAGATATGTTTAAGTAAGAGTCAAAGCTGTAAAAAAGCAACTCAATTTGGTCCAACCACTATTCCAAGGGTTTTTTGATAAAGGTTTTAGTTATGGTAGGGCCGAGAGGCTGCCTACGTATTCCACAAGGGAAATTTAGACCAACCGTAGTTCAGAGGGCCATAAAAAAAAATAAAAAGTTTGGAGGGTTAGAAACAGAAGACATACCTTCGGGCTTTAAAAGCCGTAGTGCAACGTACCAGGGCAATACCAAGATTTTGGCGGAGAATAGTTGAAGGAGCGCGGGGCTGCCGGGGAAACTTTTACAGAGAGCATCCCTAGTATTTTGGGGAACATCAATACACAGCGGATGAATCGTTTGCTTTTCTCGATCATCCTTACTTTGACTGAGGTGAGCTCAGTAAAGTAGCTTATCCTTGCGAATGAGCTTGATGGAATAGATGTAATTGGGTGGAATCCAAACCATCTACTGGGGATGAATCAGGCGCCAGTTTTGAGATATGGGGTGGAACCCAAGCCATTTTCTGGAGACAAGTTAGATGCTGGTTTTGAGATATGGGGGCACGAAGCTAGTAACTGGAGCATGGAGTGTTAAGATGAGGGAACCGAGGCACGGAGTCTGTTGCAGTCATGAGGTGAGAGCGTGAGGAAATAGAGCTTAGAGTTTAAGGTGATAAAATCGAGGCGCGAAATTGGTTGCATTTTGTAGGTCTGTGCACGGAGCGTTCCCATCATAAATTTTTGGCGTAGAGCCAAAAGATCGAGGTGCTAGACCGATTAATAAAACCGAGGCATAGAGCCGGCTGACTGCAGCATTGACCTATTTCATGAGTGAGAGAGAGATGCAAAATATGTATATGTGATGATGATGATTGTTAGATGTAAGCAGATATGTTAATGATGATGGTTATGCAGACTCTGGTGATGTAAATGATGCTTATGTGCATAGGCCCATGCGTGTATGTTGTTTTAAGCGTAAAGCTTCTTTCAAGTTCAGGACTTGAGCATTCGAGCATAGAGCTCGAGCATTCGGAGGGTAGAATCCGAGCATTCAAAGTACAGGCTTTGAGCATCCAGTACACAATAGTTGGGCATTTAGAGCATAGAGCCTGAGCATTTAAGGTATAAACCTTAAGCATTCAAACATAGAGTTTGAGCATCCAGCACATAGTGGTAAGGCATTCAAACATAGAGCTAGAGCTTTCAAGTGTGGAACTTGAGCATCTAGTACATAGTGGTTGGGCATTCGAAGAGCTTCGAGCATTCAAAGTTTTGGACTTAGAGCATTCAACCATAGAACTTAAGAGCAGATGATATCTTGTTGTTTGGAGCTGCTGAGTAGTGAGTAGAGACGTTGAGATTATAGAGCTATTGAGTATTCCATCTTCCATCTTCCACGAGGTTTGCTCATGCTTGGGATGCTCCCAAGGCTAGTTTCCACATGCTCGGGATGTTTCCAAGGTTAGTTCTGAGTATGCTCGGGATTGTCCCCAAGGCTAGATTCCATATGCTCGGGATTGTCCCCAAGACTAGTTCTTGACCATACTCCACTTTGACTTCCTCGACTTGTTGACCCAAAATGCCATAAGATTTGTTAAATGCTTTGGTTGTTATTGCCTTCAGAGGTTTCCATTGCCTCCTTCAACTTGGTGCCATGGAAAGTTCCATCACCTCGACTGATGGGGTGATCCACACATATGCTTTAGGAGGCTTCTATTGCCACGTTTGGCAAATTCAACTCGTTTGGGAGATTTCCATCGTCTTTGCTAACGAGATGATCCTCATGCATGCCTAGGAGATTTCCTTTGCCTCCTAATTTCAACCTTGTTAAGCAGATTTCCAACTCCTCTACTGACGGGAAGCCTTCCGAAGAATGCACTGGGCCAAAACTGCATAAATGTTTATTAAGTGGGAGCCACAGGATTGCTTCACCGGCCTGGAAGTGGTGAGGCTGTTTATCTTTAAGATGTGAGCTCGGGGTAGCTACAGTAGGCACTGTATTGTTGAGATTTGAACCTACTGAACGCGAGACTGCCTGAGTGTAGAGTACTATTGGGATTGAACTTGCTAAGCGTGAGGCTGCCTAAGTGTAGAGTTGCTCAGAGTTTCATGAAGCAAGACAAGGTCGTGAACATGACAAGACATGTGCATGGTGCCACTAAAGAGCAAGTGGGACGCTTCCAAGTTATGAAGGTGGAGCTACTGACATGGAGATGAAAGCACGAAGCAAGGAGCTACGGAGATGTGAAGTGTGAAGCCAATTTATGCTGCTGACATGGTGCCAATCGTAGAGTTTGCTTGAGGTTATCTTTCAACTTCTTTGACTTGGCTCCATCAGTTATAAACATAAAGCTTAATGTGGCTGGTCCTAATGACTTCAAGGACTGAAATCCAACCCAATATTTCAATGCGGAGAGTCCTCCAATCCATATTTGAATAGTTTAGAAAATGACATGGATGAGATAACAACATGCAACAAATTTAGAATCGACCACGGGCCGAAATCCTTTTATGCTGACTGCTAGGGGCAAGGCCACCACACTTTTAAGAACCCTAGTTCAAACATTGAACCATTGCGGGTGACATGGTTTGCAACGTGACATATATGCATATTCAATGTTTAGGAAGGAATAGAAGCCCCCTGTTTAGGCAATGAATGCCTAATTCCAATTCAACTATGCATAACTAATTGCCCCTACATGGAGACACGCAATGTATGAAAGCAATTTTTCTCTTGCTACTTGGCAGCGGTTTTTGGCATGCTCTTAACAGTGCCACATGACAGTCCCTCAGGAAAAGGGTTAAAGCACTGGTACTTCTTCCAGGATAGGGCTGCTTCTAGATTGAGCTCTTTGAAGGCATATCTTTTCATTGCCCTTGCTTCCTACCTGCAAAATTGTTAGCAAACCATGCATATCGCGTAAGGGCAACATAGTTTCACACTTGCTCCCCTTGATGATGGTCACGATGATCATGCTTAAATACCTTTGTTGAGGATCGATGAATTTTGTTTGGAAACATTTTGCTAGTAACAACAACACTCTTGCTTGAAATAAGAGCTCCTCATGCTTGGAGTTAGTGATATGCAACCAAAGTGTCTACTTCCTCTAGCCATTTTTAGGGTCAAGAGATAAGTGCATATGATAGGTTGATGATGACATGCAATGCATTTTTGGGCATCTCAACTTTTGCGCATTCCAGCCAATACTTCTCTTTGATCTAAGGAGACCGACAATGACTTTAAACTAGTCAAGTGACTACGACAAGATAGACTACAATACTCTAGCAACATTGCTAAAAATATTGTTTGACCCAGGGCCAATCTAACTACACTTCTCATGAAATGAGAAACTCATTTTATCTCCTCTAAAGTTTGTAAAAGCAATTGTGCTTGTATTGCTGTGTCAAGAATGTTTACAATAAAATTAACTTTGCAAACTTTTCCTCGAGGATTTCAAAATCATATCATTCCATCAATCATGCTCCATATCTATACCACTCAATTTGCCATGAGACATAGCTTCACAAACCCATGCCCCTAGTCATTTTAGGTGAGGTCATTGTTTTGAGTCAATCGTCATGAGTTGAATTGCTAAACAGCTATCCTTACGGGAGGTTGGATACTTCTGAAAGGGGAATAGAGGAGGGCCTAGTTGTGCCCCTTATCCTATATGATTCTTCATGATGTGTACTTTGCCAGAGTGATACGTACCCCATGATGTTTGCTTATCGTGTCACTTTTCCACACTGGTTATGCCCCTAGTGCCTAGGACCTCGCTGCTAAGTCATGTTCCTCAATCTAAGAGGACTTTGTTATGGACCATAATGTAGGCTTGGGGTTTTGGCTTAGAAAAGAAACGGATGTAAATGCTCAAACCTAACTTCTACTTATGCTTGGGTTTTAAAAGCTAGCAGCCATCTTCAACATTCTTATCAACTCTTGTCACCTCTTTTGTGGAAGAGTTGTTTTCTTTAAAATGTCCTTCGTATGGATTGGAAGGAATGTTTCCTTCAAAATGCCTCTTGTATGACGGGGTGCTCATTTTTTCATTGATTTTTCTTTTCCTTGTATTCTTTGTTTGCCCCAGCATAGAGGATGGCTGCCTAGCAAGCTTTTCAAAGGAATTATTCAGAGGCTCAATGTGGCTAGCAAGGGATAAGTGTTTTGATAGATGAAATGAATGCCTCTCTTCATTTTGAATCATACAACAAAGGGGCAAGGATCCTAGCTAAAAGATTAAGAGCTTTGATGCTTGACCAAATAGATGTATGAAAACATGGCCGATTTTTCATTTCTCTTCTCCTTGTTCACGCTCTAATTTTTTCCTAGACCGCCCTTGCAGGTTTTCAATCTAGCGAGCTCATTCTTTTTTTCTTTTCTCTTTCCTCTTCCTTATTCTTCATCTTTAATAGTGGTCCCACAAGTGTTCAAAAATATTTTCAACTCCTCAACTCAACAGAAATGACATAGGTCATAGTTTTGAAAACTCATTCTTTGCATTTGACAGCTCAAGTGATTTATGATGTGTTTCAAAAAGATATCATGAGATCACTTTGAAATCCCTAAGGATTGTTTTCAACATTTAACGTTATCACAAACATTCTATAGCAGCAACTTAGCACAAGAGAAAACATTTTCAAAATTGTGGCCGACCATAAGGTGCCTATGTATCTAAAAAAGAGAATCAGGCCATTCGTAGTTTATGTCCGATGAGACTTTCATTTTAGGTCCACATTTCATGCTAGGTGCAACAAGCGGACTTACGACCCAAAATAAACTCAAGACATAGACCTTTTTAAATGGAAACAGATATGGACCAAAATAGTGGCTAAAACTAGCTAGATAAGACTCCTCAAAATATTGACTCAGCCTAAGACGTGACAGGCATGGATGCTATTGCTGCCCGGTGATCAAACTCAACTGGATCAATCTTCTCTTGATTGGTGAGGTCTTGGATCGCATTCTTGAAAGCCCCGCATTCTTTGATAGAGTGACCATTTACTTGGTGGTACTTGCAATACCCTCCGCCTTTTTGTAAAAAGTTAGGAAATTTTGGCTATAACAGCTTTAATACCCATTTTGCTTCCAAGATATAGAACACCTTTTCCAAGTTCATTCCAAGAGAAACAAATTTTCTCTTTTGCTTGTGGTTGAGATGAGATCATACCAGTTCAACATTACTGTTGCTTATGTTCATCTTATAGCTATTTTTCTCTTTAAAAGATTCCTAGTTTAGACCGACGGTAACGAGAAGAAGTTGCTTCTCATGTTGCTGCTACAGATCATCCACCACCATTTCAATTTGGTTGTCCTTAGCGGGATAAGTTTCTCTCTGAGCTACCCTTTTCATCCATCTAGTAGGGGGAGGTGGAGGTGGAGGTGGAGCTTGTGGAGAACTCCTTTGGAAACTGTGAACAATGGTGGCTAGGGCAGCCACTGATTCAGCCAATACATTAACTTTAGCAGCCAGAGCTTCAATCTTCTTGCCAGCCATCACTGTCATGTCAAAAATATACCTTGTAGGCAACTCCATTAGTGCTCAGCTATAAAGATTTAGGGTTAGGGCCTCTAGTTCAAGCCCTAACCCTTCTGCACAGAAAGAGTGGTTACAACAACACATATAAGGTGTGAGGAAGAACTTCAAAGTTAAATGCAAGAAAATGCCTTAACCTGTGGGTTCCTGTCTTATTTTGATAAGTTCTATGGCTCTATAACACATGTAAGGTTTGGTGGTCTCAAGGGTGCTCCGTTGTCAAAAGGGCATCAGTCCTTTCACCAACCCATCATAGGCAGTAATCGGGTTATTCCTTCTTTGATATACCACTAGGTACAACTGACTGTGGAGTTTGTTGGAACCCCTAATATAGCCCGTGACATGCTGGCATATTAGGTGAACTCAACAAGGTTGCCCGCTCGATGCATATGATACAAGAATTAGATAAAGCAAATATTAGTCTATGTCGAACTTTTTGGTTATGGCTCTCAAATCCCCAACGGAGTCACCAAAAATAGTGGACAACTCCCAAACGGGACATCGCCATACAGATTGATCACGCTTGTTTAGTTCCACTTCATAAACCAAGATCGTGGATATTCCCATGGCTAGGAACATCGCCACACGATAACGGTTATCATCAAAATAGAGTCTGCACCTAGTTTATTAAAACTAGAAAAAACAAATAAAGATTCCGGGTACGGGAGGCAAGAGTACAATAAGGGGAAGGTGTTAGGCATCCGTCTTTGCGCAGTCATGAGACTAGCCCATAATCATTCGACATACAATGTATATTTGTTTTTTTTAATTCTAACACATAATCTGGTTTTTAGCCTTTAACAATTGATAAGGTGAGCCAGTACGATAATTGAAAGCAGGCATCAAAATAAGCAGAAAACATAAACTGTTCCAGGAAAATCGATCCCTCGGCCGGTGAATGGATATCACAACCGAGGAATCCCACTAGGTCGATGTATCGGCCGAAGGATTGATCCCCCAACCGATGTTCTTCCTCACACCAGAACAAACATTTAACAGATAATCAAAATACTATTATTACTATACAAAAAACGTGAAAGAGATCAAACCATACACCCCTGGGCGTCACCACCTTGATCCCTCAATTGCTTGATTGCTTCGGATTGAGGATGATTGACTAATTTGCTTCTCGAAAACCCTAGGGTTAGAGTTTGTACTTTGGAGGTTTGATCGTCGTATTGCAGTTGCCTTCAGGGTGTTAGGGCTTTTGTAGAGGGAGTATATGAGAGAGTATCTGCAGAATTTGTGGCTAGAATGGGTGTGCGTTGGGTATCAATTGTTGTATTTTCGGAGCCCTAAGGTCTCCTTTATATAGGCACCGAATGACATCGCTCTAACCAATCACATTGCACGATTGAAATTGGAATTATAGGGCAACTCTAACTCCTCATGGTAATCTCCTTGCGTAGCCTGAACGCATCGGCATTTGGCTGTTAGGGTTTTGTGAACGAATCAAACGATTGACAGAACGTTCCAGAATCTGGAAAATAGACGATCTAGTGGCTGATTAAAGGATCTAGTGGCTGAGGAATTGATGTTGCGGCTGAGGGATAGACCTGGCGGCCAAATGATTGATCTCTCTGAGAGATTTTCAAGCAATAGGCTTCACGGGTGAAGAAATGATACTGAGGCCATGAGATCAATGTTACAGTCGATAGAAAGATTCTCATAGGATTCAGTATTTCTCTGTCTTAAAGGTTATTTGGCTCTGGATTGGGTCCTCTAAGTGGCTCGAAGTTCTCACCATAAGTCCTAAAGTTCATGAGAAGCCAATCAGCAATCATTGTATCCATATCATCATCGGGATGGTTCCCAAGGTGGGACTTAAAATAACCATTAGGCCAAATTGGGGTGTCTACACACCCAAAGAACCAAATTCAAAATGCTTTATACACTGTTTTTGATTTGAAAAAGTGAAAGCACCAGTCTGTCATAGCCATATCTGGGTTCAAGAGCCAGGCTACGAGAGGTGAAGGGTTTTAAGGCACCCTTCTCGCCCAATCCGGAGATCGGTCTCTTCTTAGGCATTTTGTGAAAACTATTGTGATTCTTCTCTTTATTAAGCAATTTTTAGCCAATTAAGGCAGGGGAACAGTTTAACGGGGATTAAAAACTGTAACAATTTGCAAGATGTGATTGAAAATAGTGTGACTGATTGAAACGTTGAATAATTAATGGGATAAAACCCAACACTGTGATAAAACATCAAAACAGTGCATTATATGATTTTGACGTAAATGGTGGCCAACTTGCTTGCATAGATCTACGTACATGCAAACCACCAGTACGCACCAAAACAATACACACGCGCGCATGTTGATATTTCCACCACAGGTTAAATTTTATCCCCTTCTGGGCTCTGGAATGACCAGTGCTCACCCAGGGGGCAAACCAAGCAGTTTATATGTGCAGACAGAAAGTCATATTTACAAACAAAACAAATGAAATTGAAATGCAAACCCCTAAACAGTGGGGGAATTAAAACGAGGGCTAAAGGCCTAGCTACCCATGTAAAATTAGTCACTGGAAGTGAGCAAATTGGCGCGCACATATATGGGGTAGGCACGCGCTTGTTCTAAATGGACTTCCAGTAATTGGACTTATATATCTGGGCTCTGAGACATGATCAAAAGCCACCCGGGGGTATTCTAAATGAAAAGTAAATCATGTTGACCTAACCTTAACATTTTCTACACATAAAAATATGATTAAATTTTATCATGCAAAATGGCTAATCAATTTTTATCATGAATCACAGTGATTTGTAACACAATAAAAATAGGAAACAACTTGCATCCCTAACCCCACGAGAACCAGCACGTGCAACCCATGGTAGGCGCGCACGTTAGTGGGTTCTGCGTGCATAGGAAAGCTAATCACTCGGGTCTTGTAACCTTGCTGGCTTTAGGACCAGGACTGGTATTAATTACTAGCCTTGGCCCTGCCAGCCCCATCAGGGATCAAAATAGTAAGCAGGCAGTGAAAATTATACCTTTGCTTGTGTGATTTGAAAATGGTTTGAACAAGATGGTAGTGGTGGCAAAATGAGTTTATGGAAGTTGATTGAGTGATGAGGTATCAAGAGAAATAGGGGTTTTGCTTTGAAAAATGGTTAACCTTAGGATTTTTGTAACCTTTATAAACTTGATTTTTTGATTACCCCTAAAGTGGAAAAGTAAAGGGGTATATATAGGAGGTTGGAATGAGTGAGGTTGGTGGCAAACAAGGTGATACAACCAGGCAACAAGGCTGGTTGTAGTTGCTTGGTGGTGAGGGAGGTTGAAAAAGGTGATGGGAGAGGTTGTGAGGGTGGTGCACCCCAAGACCTGCAATACACTGTTCTGGCGACAAAAACAGGGTTCTAAAGCTCTGTAGACCTCCGGATGATTATAAAATCCAACTGGAAAAAGTGATAGGGACAGGTGTTGACTGGCGTGCGTGTGTACCAGTCCGGCACCCGTGTGTTCCACCTACCCAAGCGCTGGTCAATAGTCAAAGCTTTGACCTTTGACCAATACCTGGCAAGTGGACTAACGCACGTGGGAGCTAGTTCAACGCACGCTGGTCAAACCTCGGGTTAGGATTTTGACTTGGGGTTTTGTGGTTCAAAAAAAGGGGGTCCAATCACTCCAAGTTCAAACCTTTCCATTCTCAAGACTGTTTTGATCCAATTCAGCATCGGGGAAACAAGAAATCGAAAAATAAAGTAAATCAATTGGGAGATCCAGATTGGGGTGTCTACAGTAGTCCCTCTTTAACGGCATGCGGAGCACCATTGAACTGGTACGGATAACGTCAAAGATTTCTAAACACCCATCAAGTCTGTCCAAGAGAATTTAAAAAGAAAGTGGACATGTATATAAAAATAATGTGCACCAAGAGATCGAAGATGGGCGGACCATCACAAAATTGTTGGTAAGAGAGTGCGGACTTTGCTTAGGGAGAAATGAAATCATAGAAGAGTGGATCAACATCGACTGTCAAAGGTGAACTCTCTTGGGGAATAAATTGTCTTGGACGGATAAATCGTCGTTGATTGTAATCATTGATTGAAATCGGACGGATAGATCGTCGTTGATTGTAATCGTAGATTGAAATCGAATAGATAAATCGTCGTTGATTGAAATCGGACTGATAAATCTTCGTTAATTGTAATTGTGCATGAGCAGACCACTACTAGTGGTTATTAAGGCCTCGAATTTGGAGAAATCGCCTTGGAATGACCCACAATCATTGAAATGCACAAAAACATGATCCCATGGGCCATAGTGAAATAAATAAATCAATTGGGCCTGGCCAGCAAACAGATTGGGCCAGAGCCCAAATAGATCGGCGCGTGCTGTTCCCACATATGCGCGCGCGGATCAAGTTTTAGGGCTTGGATCCAGATCAAGCCCAAACCTGGCCCATGCCTATTCCACCCTTTTATTTGACGAGGACGCTTTAGAAACTGCTCACAGTAGTTTCTCTCTCTCTCTCTCTCTCTCTCTCTCTCTCTCTCTCTCTCTCTCTCTCTCTCTCTCAAAACCCAACTCTAAACCTTGATCTCCTTCCAAAATCAACAAAACCACACGCAATACAATCATCAATGGCGGACGACAGTAATGGCAGTAGCGGTGGAGATGTAGTTGATCGTCCACAGGACAAGGGCGAACCGATGGAGATCGAAACAGAGGATCAAACGGTAGTGGAAGAGGCCGTGGACATTGGTACAGCAGCGGCAGGCGACGGCGACGGTGATCAAGGCCGCGAGTAGAAAGTAGTTGAAGAATCGGTTGGACACGCGCCGGAGGAGGTACCACACGCATTGGAGGAGGCTAGGGCCGTGGGTCCCACTGTCGAGCCATTGGGCTCAAGTATAATCAAGAGAGGCTCGGCGAACATCTGCGGCAACACTAGAGGTGCTGGTGTCAGTAGTTCCAATGAAGGTGGCGACAAGCCGAATCGGTCCTCGCCGAGGGACTCGGCGAGGGGCAAGGGCATTGTGATTGAAGAGGAGGTGCCCGTAGAAGTTCAAACAAGACCAGTTGAGTTCCAATGGTCAAAAGGGACTTTGAGTCGCGAGCCCATCTCGAAGAGCGACTTTGCATAGTTTGTGGATGATGTTACACTCACCCGATTATTGTGAGAAAATCCAACCGTTGTAGCGATAGTTATACCTGCCCGGGAGGAAAGACAGAAGGACATTGCATTAGTTCAGGAGGAGGAGCGCTTGAGGAGTGAGGCCGAGAGGGCCCGAATTGAGGGTGAGGATGCCCTGAGAAAGATGAAGGCCACTAAGAGAGCCCGAGCCGAGCGGAATTGCCTAGGCACACAGCAGTGGCGGTGGCAGAGGGTTTGCAGTGTGCAACTTTTTTTGTGACAGCATACGTGCCTCCCACGCCACACTTGTTTGTGCAGTCGGGTTTTTGCAGTCGGGTTTTGCAGCCTACCGACCACGACGAATAGACAATGACGCTGAGCTTGTTTTGAGAGACCCCGAGTTTCATATCTCGTGGACTTGGACACAGGTATATCTTGAAATCCCTTTCTGTAGCTTACTTTCGCTTGAATGTATGTTGAATTGAGTAAAAGATAATAATCCTTGAAATATACGACATGCATGCATAACTTGAACCAACCATCTTTCAGAAAGCTAAATCAATTGTCCAAAGCTTCAAAATGAACCACTATATGCTGAAACATTACTCTATTGCCTGTCTTTATACCTGAAACAAGAGAGAGAGAGAGAGAGAGAGAGAGAGAGAGAGAGAGAGAGAGAGAGAGAGACAAAGGGATATTCATGGCCATGGAGGCGCGAGCGGCTCCTTAGCACTGTACAAAAGGTTGCCAGAGAGGGTGAGCCAGTTGGTAGACGAGGCTAGCTTCGGGAAGTTTATACAGATCCTGACACCAGTCAGGAATGACCATGCCATCCTAGTTGCACTTACTGAAAGGTGGAGGGATACCACCAATACCTTCCACTTGCCACCTGGGGAGATGACAGTGACACCGACGGACTTTGCGGTGATTACTGGTTTGAGAGTTGGAGGAGAGCCTATCCCATTTGAAACGGGCATACATACGGATGAGGAGGCCTTGAGGTGGTTCTTGGGAGAAGTACCTCACTTGGACCAGGAGATGATGAAATATGAGCAATTCAAGAGGTATTTGAAAAAGAAGGTGACCACTGAGCAAGAGGCGGAACAAATGGCCAGAGCATATCTGTTGTACTTGTTTGGTGCCTCTCTATATCCAAGCAGGCGTAGCAAGGTGCAGCTATCATACTTGCCAACTTTGAGAGACCTGAGGACAGCTTCATGCTTCGACTGGAGTGGAGCAGCGCTTGGCACAGTCTATGCTTTCATGGGAGATGCGTCAAGAGCAGAGCAAGCGGTAGTTGGTTACTGGAGGATATGGGAGGTATGATTTCACTTTTACAAATGTCCAATTTGTAATTATAGCATATCCTTTGACTATATAGCCTGCTTGACTATGTAATTGGCCGATGCCTTGATTGTTTGAAATTGTGCAGCTCTGAGCATACGAGGTTCTGAACATGTGTCGTCCAGTAACCAAATGTCAAGACTTGAGAATCCTCCCGCACGCACATGTCTGGAGCAAGAAGAACATGGGGGAGAAGAAAGGGAGAGGAGACCTTTACGGCTTCCGTATATATCTAGACGTGCTTCTTGCGACCTCTGGTAGTTAATCATGCCCTCTTTATTGCTTCAATGTTGTCGCTAATCAATATTTGCATTGTTTGCTTGTCCTGATTGCAGGTCACATGGAATCCCTAGGAAGGAATAGAGCCAGAGCCTAAGTACTTGGCCAGGAGTAGGGTCGTCACAGCGAGCCAGGTGTTACTAGAGTCAGCCTTCAGTTGGCAGTGGTACTTAGGTGATTGAGTGACTCGACTGTGGCATGATTTGCCGGAGTTCCAAGTGCCAGGGCCACTTCCACCCCGTGCTTCACACGCTGGAGAGTATACACTAACAGAGTTGGAGGTGTTCACACAGCCTGACACTGACTTGGCACGCTACCTGCGACCTGAATGTGACTATGCCACTTACCAAAGAGAACACTGGCGGGGCCACTCAGAGTTTAGAATTTCAGAGATGTTCGGAGTCAGGTGCAAGGAGTTGCTGAGGAGAGGAGAGCTGCCACAGAGAGGCAAAGAAGAGGTGAGGGCCGTGTCAGACGGGGTCCGAGTGGTCTAGTGGTAGGTGGGCCACCTGAAATGCCATGGAAGATAGCGGTGGTGGACACGCAGGGCAACCCAGCAGATCTACGCCTGGTACCTACCAGAGTAGAGCCTGCACCAATGACTGTCCCGGTAAGAGTTAGCTTCCATCTTTCATCTTTCAATAAACTTGAACTGTAGGGGGATGAAAACAATTGATGGCTTCAGATCACCTTGGATTGCAATGGCTTATTCGTGCCTCTTCACCGAAACCCTAATTCGTCGTCTGAACCCTAATCTGCAAAATAGACAGGGGGTGAGTGCACCTTTGCCTCTCGTGGCAAAGGCCCTCCGATGCCTTTGTTAATGTCACGTACTAGCAATCAAACCCTAATTATCAGTAGGAAAGCAATAATAATGCAGTGTACTGCGTACCTTTTTCCTTTAGGCTTACTCTGTTTATATAGACATTCGGATGCTTGGCGCTCAAGCATATCCCTATTGCCATAGGATTCCCAACTCGCATAGGAAACCCAGGATATCAAGGATTCTCGTTTCCTTTATCAGTTTAATAGAAAAGAGTCCTTTTAAGATTCCTTTCCATTACTGGCCGAACATCCCATTCTCATTGGGTATCCTTCTCAGATCCTATATTCTCGGGATCTTATTCTTTAACGGAATACCACTGTTTCTGGATCTTTTCAGAATGTTCCCTATGCTCCAACAATCGATTTGAAGTTCTTTTCTTGTTCGGCCATCTCGTTGCCGAATAGACTGCCTGGACCAAGGACTTCACATGTAACTTGGTCCAAACGTAATGAGAATGTCTCTATCTGCTGAATAGTTTAGTTTTACAACACTGACTTCTCAAGTCATTGGCCTTTTGGTCAGCCGAACAGACTGCATGGACCATGGACTTCCCATATCATTGGTCCATATCGTTGTTCTCCATATTGACCGGCGATAAGTCCAGTCGTATTTACCACGTGCTCCCAAACATCACGTGTTCGGCAATTAAATGTATCTACTCGGGAATACCTCCTTACAATTGCTCCCCAGCTTCATCTATTTACCACTGTTCGGGGGCAATATATGAAGCTTTAGAAACAAAATTTTATTTAGACCAGACTCTTATGATCCCGTGCAGTCATTTATTTCAATATTTCGTTGATGCTTTTTGGCGCCTCTGCCATTATACCATCTCGAGGTAATGACTCCACGTGGCGCATTTCGTACGTTCCACATTTAATGTGAACTGACGTCATGTCTAAACGACGTCAGTACGTCGTTAGTTGAATCCCTTTATCCTGTTACTTTCCAAGTAACGGTGTGAGACGAGACGTTTTGTCTCCGTCTCTGGCACCTAAACCCCTAAAAAGGGTTTTTTCTTATTTGTCCACGAAAAGCTTCAAATCCTTCGTCTCTCTCTCTAAAACCAGACGAAAATCATCTATCTCTGATCCGCCATTGCTGTCATCTGCATTTCGATTGCACCTTCAGGTAACAACTGCGATAGTTTCACAAGACTTCTAATTCTCACCCCTTCTTGCATCTTGCTCTGAGATTTCATCTTTTTAGGGTTTTGATTACACCCAGTTTTCCAATTTGTCCTGCTCATTTCTTTGGTTTCCATGGCGGATAATGGTGAAAACCTTCCAAAACCTAGTAAATTTAGAAAACTTTGTGAAACCCCAACTACTATGGCGGCATTTAGAACCGAATACAACGTTCCAGAGAACGTGGGGCTTGAACTCGCCCCTTTAGGTGCAGACAGGGATGGCGGTTCATGGGATAGGATGTGCATCCCGATTGTAGCCATCGTTGAAGGCAGAGTCCGCTTTCCCTTACACCCATTACTTCGTCAAATCTTAAGCTGGTATCGAATTACGCCAGTGCAGGTTTTGACCAATTTTTTTAGGTTAGTGATGGGAGTAGTAGCCCTGAATAGGATCTTGGGGACCCAACTGGGAATTTGGGACATCCAATGGTGGTATAGCATTGTGCTAAACCCCGAATACAACACATATTATTTTAAAGTTAGGAAAGCAGACAAGCGTCTCGTGCTCAATTTGCCAGACTCTGCTCGTGACCACAAGGTTGATTTCCTCTACGTAACAGAAGCGTTCGAGCCAATAGGGGAAGACGGCCAAGTGGTGGGCCTTCACTGCCCCCACATATGGGGATACCCACGTATGCCTCTCATATTTTTGATCTTTGCAATTTTGTTTACTGCTTTCTCGTAGCTTTTCTATGTATCTAATTTTGTTGTTTCAATCTCAATCTTGCAGCTGAAAACGCTAACAGGCGCCCTAGGCGTGTACCAAGCAACGTCCGAACAGAGGACATTAATAAGGTCTTAAAGTACACAGGTGTACCAGGCACCTCTACGGCTGGTCGGGGTCGTAACGCGGACGTGCTGCTGGGATACGAACCTTCATACAGAGGGGTGATTGACAGAAGGCTTGCCCATCCGAGCACAAGTGCTGCTTCTACCTCTGCATCAACTGCTCCCCAACCACGAATTTCAAGACTTCAAGCTGGTGTTACCATTGCTGGTCAACCTGGTGAAGTTCCCATTTCAGAAGGTGTACCTCTTCCACGTTTAAGACTTAGAAGATCTACGCGTGGACCAATCTTTGAACAACAACAATCCGAACAACCGATTTTAAATCGTGATACCAGTCAATCTTCTTCGTCTGGTTACTCTCCATCACCTTGTGGTCCAGGTACAATGACTCGTCAACCCCTTAACCTGAGCTCTTTACTTACTATGTCCACACGAGGTCGAGGTCGGGGGAGGTCAACCGAACACGCTCCCCCACCACCCCGCCGAACTAGGGGGTCTTTGAATCGATCCTCCACCTCTCCTCGGGAACACGCCAGTTCCTAGGAGGCTACTGATGCCAATCGGAACAAACGTCCTTAGACTGAGGACCAGAGTACTTCAGCCGGACATGCTGATATAACTGGCAACCAACCCCCATCTCCAAACTCCCAAATGCTTCCTCAAATATGGGCCCCTCAACTTATAAGGGGAGATCGACCTGTCCATATCGGGGACAGTGCAAGTTCCTCCGAGACTGCACTAGCACTTGCACAGGGCTTGCTGCTACCTGTAGATGTCCAAAAGGAGGCTGCATCTTCTCCAGATAGATTAGTATCCACGGGGCTTGTTAGTGGAATCAAGGTAATAAATCTTTCTTCACAATTTTTTCTCATAATTGTGAGGCTGGTAAGCTACTTGATGTCTAAAAACTGCTAGCTTTTGCCAGTTTATTCAAAAGATGATGATGCTCGGCCAAAAACTACAAGAGATTGAATCAGAACGCAATAGACTGTTAAAAGACAACACCAGGCAATTGCAGACAATTTCCAGGCTTGAGAGAGAGAGAGACAAAGCCAAAGCTGATCTCGAAGGGGCAAAAAGCAAACTCGAGACTGCTGAGGGTAATCTCAGCCAGGCTTTATCTGAAATTGATAGTTCAAAGAAGATAGCCTTTGAAGATGGCTGCCAAAAAGGTTTTGACACAGCAACAGCAAATTACGTGGAACAGATGCCGGGACTACAAGATCAAATTTGGGCAGCTAGCTGGGAGGCATGTCTTACAAAATTAGGGGTTGCTGAGGACTCACCCTTCTGGGTTGACAACGATTTGCCAAGCACTCGTACTCAATATATCCAGGATCCAGGTGAACACCTTGAAGACGACATTGAGCAGCAAATCGAAGAATTTGCCAACGCTGGAGAAGAGACCTCAACAGATAACCGTGATGCCGCTACAGAACGTTCACTTGTCCGGGATACATCTAATGCACCCATAATCCTAGAGGAGAATCCAGTCAAAGATGGTACTGATACTGAGATCAGTACTGACGTCCCAGAGGTCCAGAATGTGGACTGAAATTTGGTAAGTATATGAACTATCTGTTTGAGTTTGGTTGCCGGTCCTGCGTGACCATAAACATATTTTGGCCCTGTGAGGCTCCAGTACTATCAATACTTTATTAACACAGGTATTCGGCCCTTCGTGGCATAACCTTTTATGTTTTGTTCGGCTATCCTCGTGTTTACTTCTGTTCGGATGCAAAGTATTTCGTACTTTGATCTTGGTTTGCTTTCAATACATAGCAAATCGTGTGAAGCATCATTTGCTCGTATTTTGTCAGGTGTTTAGAAACAAATGCTCTAAGTATCTCGTACTTTGTGAACGGTAGTTAAGTATTACATACTTGACTATCCATACAAGTGTTTTCGTACTTGTGTTTAAGTTTCACGTACTTTAATGTTTAAAAAGCACACAAGTGTTTCAAACTTGTGTTTAAGTTTCACGTACTTGAAAAGCACACAAGTGTTTCATACTTGTGTTTAAGTTTCACGTACTTAAATATTGAAAATCACACAAGTGTTTCATACTTGTGTTTAAGTTGAAAATCACACAAGTGTTTCATACCTGTGGTTGAGTTTCAGATATTTGAAAAGCACACAACTGTTTCGTACTTGTGTTTAAGTTTCACGTACTTAAAATGTATACCCTGCTCCCCAATACGAATAAGGGAAACTAATCTCGTAGTTCGTATTTAAAACAAATACCAAGAACACAACAGTTATACTAAGAAGTGACTTTATTCATAATCTGTAAAACTCAAGAGGTCGTTACTCGTACCCCTTGCAACTAAAACAATCAAAACTAGAACAAGGAAATTATATTCGTAATTCCCACACAATCACGTAGTACAAATCTAAGATAGATTTTAATGCCTCTAAACAAAGAACTTTCGTCGATTATGAACATTCCAAGGCCTTGGAATTGGATCACCATCCAGATCTGCCAATCTATAGGCTCCAATGCCTACAATGTCGGTTACTCTATACGGGTCTTCCCAGTTGGCCCCCAGCTTGCCTTCGTTGGCCACCTTGGTGTTGCCGAGCACTTTTCGTAGTACGAGGTCCCCAACACCAAATTCTCGAGGATGAACATGTTTGTTGTAGCTTTTCATCAGCTGTTCTTGGTAAGAAGCAAGATGTACCAAGGCCTTTTCTCTCCTCTCCTCTCCTCGGCGAGATCAAGCTCGATTTCAAAGGCCCTGTCATTGCCTCCACTTTCAACCAAAGCGGTCCTGTTGGTCAACAGACCCACTTCAAGAGGTATGACAGCCTCTGTTCCAAATGCCAATTGTAGGTGGAGAAATTCTACCAACGCTTTAGACAGTGTTGGATTGTTACGGCTTATTCGTGCCTCTCCGCCTGAACCCTAATTTGTCGTCGGAAACCTAATCTGCAAAACAGACAGGGAGTGAGTGCACCTTTGCCTCTCGTGGCAAAGGCCCTCCGATGCCAAAGTTAGTATCACGTACTAGCAATTGAACCCTAATTATCAGTAGGAAAGCAATATGAATGCAGTGTATATTGCGTACCTCTTTTCTCTGAGTTTACCTCGTATTTATAGATTCATAGATGCTTGCTGTCCAAGTATCCGTATTGCCCTAGGTTTCCTACCTCGTATAGGAAACCCAGGATATCTTGGATTCTCGTTCCTTTATCAGTTCATTACCTTAGTCCTTTTAGGACTCTTTTCCTTAATGAGCCGAACATCCCATTCCTGTTGGGTATCTTTTACAGATCCTACATTCTCGGGATCTCATTCTTTTTACGGAATATTACTGCTTCTGGACTCTTCCAGAATGTTCTCTTTACTTCTATATTTAATAGGACTTCTCTCCTTGTTCGGCCGTTTCATGGCCGAACAAAGGGACTGGGCCAGTTACCTCACATGTAACTGGTCCTTTAATAATCTGAACCATTCCTTTCTTTAGGGGATTCTACTCCTGTTCGGCTCTCTCATAGCCGAACAAGGTACTTTGAACAGTGGCTTCACGTGTCACCGGTCAATCGTGTTGACCTTTTATAAGCTCCTTGCTCGGGTGCTTCTTGGACCTGCTCGGGAATACCTCCCTACACCAATGAATAGGGGGTCTCTCCCGTAGACCTCCTAGGCATTGTTCGGTGAGCCCACAGAACTAACGGTAGCTCATCAGGCCATTTCCCCTTGGCTTTGTCCAGCCTCTTCTTTATCCCATCTAGGATAGTTTTATTGGACGCCTCTGCTTGCCCATTACTCTGAGGGTAGGCTGGGGTGGAATAATAGTTTCGTATTCCGTACTGGGCACAATAAGCCTTGAATTTCTTCTGAAATGGGGATAGCCATTGTCTGTAATCAATGAATAAGGGACCCTAAAGTGAGTGATGATGCTTTTCCACATGAACCTTTCTATCATAGGTTCAGTGATTTTAGCCAGTGGTTCTGCCTCAATCCACTTTGTAAAATAGTCAGTTGCTACAAGCAGAAATTTTTGATTCCCAGTTGCTTTGTGCAATGGACCCATGATATCCATCCCCCATTGAGCAAAAGGCCAGGGACTTGTCAAAGGCACCAGATCATCGGCGGGTGTTCGAATCATTGGTGAGAATTTTTGACACTTCTCACAAATCTTCACATGCACCTTTGCATCTTCTTGCATGTGTGGCCACCAGTAACCTTGAGTAATTGCTCGGTGGGCAATAGATCTGCCTCCAGCATGGCTCCCACATGTTCCCTCGTGGATTTCATGAAGAAACTTTTGTACCATCTTAGGATGTACACATAGTAAATATGGGCCTGTAAATGATTTCCTGTATAACTTACCCTCTGGGGATAGCCAAAACCTAGCAGATTTGACCTTTATTTTGTGGGCCACCTTTTTGTCAGATGGGAGTATCTCGTCTCGTAAGAACTCCATGATTGGGTCCATCCAACTTGGTCCTGGGTTCACGTCCAAGACCAAGTTTACACTCCTCCCAATGCTCGGCTCATTCAGATATTCGACTGCTACCTTCCTTTTAAACTCAGTAGGTACAGCTGCAGCCAACCAAGCTAACGAATCTGCATGAGCATTCTGTCCAGAACTTATCTGTTCAATATATACCCTCTCGAAGGTATCAAGCAAGTCCTTGGCTGCCTGTACGTAGGCCACCATCTTTTCATTTCGAGTTTCATATTCGCAGGACAACTGATTCACCACAAGCTGGGAATAATAATACACCCTAACCCATTTTGCTTTTAGGGTTTTTGCACTCCTCAATCCAGCCAAGAGTGCCTCATATTCAGCCACATTATTCGATGCACTGAATCTAAGCCGAACAGATAGTTCAATCAGAACTCCTTGAGGAGGAAAAAGGACAACCCCAATTCCAGAACTAGTATTACATGCTGATCCATCAATGAATAGCTTCCATTCCTTGGGATCCTGTTCGGCTACGGGTTGATCCTTCATGGATGATGTCTTAGCCACCTGTTCCTTTCTCGTAGGAGGCAGGGGAGCAACAGTGGGGGAAAACTCTGCCACAAAATCAGCCAACACTTGGCCTTTGATTGTTGTGCGTGGCTGATATTCGAGATCGTACTGGCTTAACTCCACGGACCATGTCGAGATCCTTCCCGAGAAGTCTGCCTTTCGAAGCAGTGATTTTAATGGAAACTCAGTATAAACCACAACCTTATGGCTTTGGAAGTAGTGTGGCAGTTTCCTGGTGGCTGTCCTAAGTGCCAGGATAAGTTTTTCTAAGGGCAGATATCTCGTCTCTGCATCCAGCAATGTCTTGCTAACATAATAAATAAGGATTTGTACCATCCCCAAATCCCTTAGCAGGACTGCACTTACTGCATGCTCAGAAACAGCTAAGTACAGAATTAAAGACTCACCTGGCAATGGAGTTGACAAAAGTGGGGGCTCGGCCAGATACTTCTTCAGGTCCTGGAAGGCCTGTTCACACTCTGCTCCCCATTCAAATCCCTCCCTCTTTTTCAGCAATTGAAAAAAGGGTCTGCACTTATCACTTGACCTACTGATGAATCTGTTAAGTGTTGCTGCCATTCCAGTCAACCTCTAGACTTCTTTAGTAGTTTTGGGACTCTGTAGCCTCTGTAGGGCAGCAATCTGATCGGGATTTGTCTCTATCCCTCTCATGGTTACCAAGTGGCCCTAGAACTTTCCTGAACCAACTCCAAATGCACATTTCGAGGCGTTGAGTTTCAGTTTGTATTTCCTCAAGATTTCGAAAACTTCTTTCAAATCAGCAATATGCCCTCCTTTTTCTTGACTCTTTACCACCATATCATCTATGTAAACTTCCAAAGTTTTTCCAATGAGCTTCTTGAACATAATGGTTGCAAGTCTTTGGTATGTTGCCCCAGCATTCTTCAGCCCAAACGGCATAACACTGTAGCAATACAACCCTCGTGGTGTGATAAACGAAGTCTTCTCTTGATCAGGTCCAAACATAGCAATCTGATGATATCCTCGATATGCATCGAGAATACTCATTCGCTCATAACCAGAGGTTACGTCAACCAATTGGTTAATCCTGGGCAGCGGAAAACTATCCTTAGGGCATGCTTTGTTTAGGTCTGTGAAATCCACACAGACACGCCACTTCCCATTCTTTTTCTTCACCACAACAGTATTGGATAACCACTCTGGGTAGTAGACTTCACGTATTGCTTTAGCCTCTAGTAAACGATCGACCTCCTCAATTACTGCATCCACATGCTGCACGGCTGCCCTTCGTTTTTTCTGAATGATTGGCCTGTGCTGAAGGTCAATGTTTAAATGGTGACAGATCACATCTGCATCCACCCCGGGCATATCCTCTGGCACCCATGCAAAAACATTAATATATTCCTTCAGAAATCTTATCGATTTAGCCTTTTCGTCTGCTGGTAGTGATTCCCCAATTAAAAAATATCTTTCAGGATCAGTCTTGTTGATCTGAATCTTCTCCAAACCTTCAACCACTTTTTCAGCCGAACTTCTTCCAACATCCTCGATAGTTGGTTGATCTGGTACTTCTAATGTATGAACATGGTGGACCTTTGGGGCTGTTTTGATGATGGAAATCAAACATTGTTGTGCCACCTTCTGGTTGCCTTTAAGTATCTCAATCCCATTTGATCCTGGGAATTTCACCATCTGGTGATAAGTCGAGGAGACTGCTCTCATCTTGTGCAACCATGTCCTCCCTATAATTGCGTTATAGGAAGAAGGGACATCGACCACTAGAAAATCCGTCCTCAACACTACTGATCCAGTCCGAACAGGTAACGTTACCTTTCTAAGGGGCCAGACTGCTCCTGCACCGAATCCAACGAGAGGCGTTGTAGACTGCTCTAAGTCTGTTTGGGACAGTCCCGACTTCTTGAACACGTCGTAGTACAATACCTCTGTACAACTCCATGAGTCTACTAGAATTCTCTCAATGTCATATTCCCCAACTCGTAGGGTTACGACCAATGCGTCATTGTGGGGTATTTGAACCTCTCCTAGGTCATCATCAGTGAATGCTATGCTCTCGTTGCACACATCATTCTCTCATCCTCTCTTATTTCCCAAACGCATCACATGCTGATCGTGCTTAACCTGCCTTTACAACAGCCTAACCTCATTTCTCGTATAAGGTGTGGCTAACCCATGTATCATATGGATTACTCCTTTAGGGTTTTGCTCATAACCCAGCTCCATAGCTTTCCCTTTCTCCTTTGGGTCCTCCTGGATGAATTCCTTGAGATAGCCCCGTGAGACCAGATCATCAAGGTGCCTCTTGTACATCTCACAATCCTCGGTCATATGGCCCCAATCTTTATGGTAACTGCAGTGCTGATTCGTAGCACGCTTTGCATCTTTGTCTCCGCCTAGACTTGGTGGCCATTTAAAATATGGGTGATTCTTTATTCGATAAAGAATCCTATAAATTGGCTCCTTCCAAACTGTAGTGATAGAAAAGAAGGATTTAGGGTCAGGAGCTTGCTTATCCTTGTACGGCTCTTTCTTAGCCTGCCCGTACTCCCTTCTCTCTCTATAAGTCTTGGGCTCTGGCTTATCTACTTTTTTGGCAGGTGCCTTTGGCTGTTCGGCAACCGTCCTGCCATCCTCACGGAGTATGTCATCCTCCATTTTGGCGTGTTGCTCTATCCGTTCCATCAGTTTAGCCAATGTGGCTACCGGGTGTTTGTTCAATGAGCGACGTAGCTCTCCCCGAACAGGCAGTCCAATCTTGAAGGTGGCAATTGCATACTCCTCACTGCAGCTTTCAATCTCGTTGAAAGTTTCCCAGTACTTCTTTGCATAGTCCCTGATCTGTTCGTTTTCCTCATGTTTCATGGTGGAAAGACTTTCAAAAGTTTTTGGGGCTTTTCTGCTTGTCAAGAACCGAGCAGTGAATTCCTCTGCCAACTGTCTCCATCCTCGTATGGATCGTGGGGCCAGTTTATGAAACCAAGATAATGCCACCTTGCCAAGGCTGGAGGGGAACATTTTACATAAGATGGCATCATCCCCTTCGTGCATAAACATAGCCTGTTGATAATGATGTATGTGAGCCACGGGATCTGTATTTGTCTCGTAAAGTACGAACGCACCGTGCTTCACTCTGCTCGGCAACCTGGCTTCTTGTAGCCTCTTTGTAAAGGGGGAGGCTGCTATATTACTTAAGGCCTTGCGGGCTGCTTCTCTTGCAGTCACTGTGCCATCCTCTTGCTCCTTTGACTTGTGGGCCGTAGCCTTGACCCAATCAGCATCAGGTCTCTCGTACCTATCTCGATGATGTTTTCTTGTTTTCTGCTCATATGGGGAGGAACTTCGGTCTCTACTCCTCCTTTTTTGTGAAGAAGTCCTTCTCTCCGGTGTTCGGCTCTTACTTCTGCTTCTCCTTTGTCGTGGAGAAGCTTCGTATCGCCCTTTGTTAGGACTCCTGCTCGCTCTTCTCCGTGAATAAGTCTACTTATGAACCGCCAGAGCCCATCCATCTCTCTGGAAATTCCTACGAAAGAGTCCAGAATCTTCTGGGTGCTCTCGTACCCGCTGCAACTCCCGTATCTCGTACTCTCGTTTTCTAATTAAACGAGCATACTCCTCGATTTCTCTTCTCTTCTCTTTTTATCAAGAACATCATCATCATTGTGTATACTCTTTGAACGAGTAACTGACTCCTCTCTTCGATGAGAACTACTACTTCTCGTGGAACCAGTAGCACTTTTGTCTCCTTTTTCTTTGGAGTTATCTCTGTCATGTCTACCAGTGGGCTTTCTCGGAGCGCCTCGTGGGGATTTATCCCTTCCCCCACCCAACTGGTCCCTTGGACTAAACGAAGTGACTGGATTTTCTGCCGTCATGACTATTCTTTTCAGAAAAGTTTGTTCGTTTTCCACAAACGGCGCCAATTGTAGGGGGATGAAAACAATTGATGGCTTCAGATCACCTTGGATTGCAACGGCTTATTCGTGCCTCTTCACTGGAACCCTAATTCGTCGTCTGAACCCTAACCTGCAAAATAGATAGGGGGTGAGTGCACCTTTGCCTCTCGTGGCAAAGGCCCTCCGATGCCTTTGTTAGTGTCACGTACTAGCAATCAAACCCTAATTATCAGTAGGAAAGCAATAATAATGCAGTGTATTGCGTACCTTTTTCCTCTAGGCTTACTCTGTTTATATAGACATTCGGATGCTTGGCGCTCAAGCATCCCTATTGCCATAGGATTCCCAACTCGCATAGGAAACCCAGGATATCAAGGATTCTCGTTTCCTTTATCAGTTTAATAGAAAAGAGTCCTTTTAGGATTCCTTTCCATTACTGGCCGAACATCCCATTCTCATTGGGTATCCTTCTAAGATCCTATATTCTTGGGATCTTATTCTTTAACGGAATACCACTGTTTCTGGATCTTTCCAGAATGTTCCCTATGCTCCAACAATCAATTTGAAGTTCTTTCCTTGTTCGGCCATCTCGTTGCCGAACAGACTGCCTGGACCAAGGACTTCACATGTAACTTGGTCCAAACGTAATGAGAATGTCTCTATCTGCCGAATAGTTTAGTTTTACAACACTGACTTCTCAGGTCATTGGCCTTTTGGTAAGCTGAACAGACTGCATGGACCATGGACTTCCCATATCATTGGTCCATATCGCTGTTCTCCATACTAACCGGCAATAAGTCCAGTCGTATTTACCACGTGCTCCCAAACATCACATGTTCGGCAATTAAATGTATCTGCTCGGGAATACCTCCCTACATGAACTATTGTTGAATTGCCTGATAATCCCAAACTATATACAGGTGCCAACTGAGTGGATGAATGAGGCTGTATGTCGCATGTTTGCGATGGAGAATGTGATCAAAAGAGTGGTGAGCGGCATGCCACTTGAGTTGCACTATCCAACACCGACTCCACCACCAGTTCAGCCAGCTGTTGTTCAGAGGTCTCAGGAATACAAAACGATACATTCCTGCTTATGATACACAGCTGCTTCCGATGCATATATGCTTTGATGGACTTTGATTTGATAGATTATAGTTGCTTTCAAACATTTGATATACAAAAATGCACAATGTATGCTAATGCTAAAAATTAACAATGCAGGCACAGGGTAAGGCGGCTCCTAGAAGGAAAAGCGCCAGAGATCCTCCATAGAAGAAGATGGCGACAAGGACCCCTAAACCTCTGACCACTACTCAGCAACAAACACACGGTGCACAACAGGCAGCAGGAAACCTACAAGCAGCCAAGGAGGCCATGGCATGTGCGGAGGAGCGGTACCAATTAAAGATGCGCCAAAAGCCATCCCAGTCAGAGCAGACTAAGAAGAGGAAAATTATAGAATCTGAACCCTCTGAGGAAGAGGATGAAAAAGAAGAAGAAGCAGAGGATGAGGAGGACGAAGAGCGCTCGTCCAACAGCAGCGACTCTGACGAGACCGCAGATGATCCTAGATACAAGCGGGATCCAAGAGAGGAGGAAGATGATGATGAGGATGACGATGGTGACAATGACAGCAGTGACATCGACTGGTTCAAGTGAGGGCTATCAATGAGCCTCATTTACTTTACTGCATTTATTTTTTGCTTTTGGGCCTGCGTACCCGCGTAGATATCTAGAGAGCAAGCCAATATGCCCTAGTTGACTTTTTGGTAGCATTGGGCCTGCGAGCCCCCTTTTGACTTGTGGGCGGATGTGCCCTGCTTGACATGTTGCTTTTGATTGGCCGAAGTGCCACTTTTGACTTGATATTCCACAGTTGTAGATATGGGTATAGATTAGTAGCTTATAAAATTTGCATTTCCTGGCTTATTAATTCTCGCAATGAAAAATTGATAAGAGAATACACAAACTAACCACTAATACCGAAGCTTGCATTGACAATGCGCTGAGAAGACTTATAGACACACGCGTATGTATAGGCGTGACTAGCTCGAAAAAGAATGAAAAACGTGTCCTAGGATACGACAAAGACACTTGGATATGTGGAAAATAAAGAAATTTTGGGCATTAATGAGCCAAAACTCAAAATAATCCAATTTAGGTGAAACTAACACTTTCGTAATGCCAAACATGCATGTAATGACCTGTACGAATTGACAAAATCGAGAAAAGCATCCCGATATGAGGAAAAGACCGAAAAAAGTTTTAAAAAATGTCATAAAAACAGACATAAGATGCAAAAGACAACTTGAATATGCCCCGAACTGAAACCGACACCCCGCATAGTCACATTTGGTCCATATGACCTGTGTAGCATGAGAGAACTTGGAAAAATCCCTTAGAATGAATTTCGAATTCCCAAAACCTTGTTTTGAACTTGAAATGGGCCATCGGGGGTCCAAATCTTTGTTAAGCGCAACTTTTCGAATTGGATGCTTGGATACAGTCACATATGCCTATTGAGACTTGTTGGAACCACCAAAAGTGCAAAAAGACCTTTGGAACCAAAAACGACCAAATTGAGGCAGTAGCTGCTGAAATCTGTCTGCTAGTGTATTGCAAACGCGCGCGCGAAACTGGGAACGACACGCGCTGAAAGGTTCCTAAGTGCGCGGAACCACAACCGAGCACGCAGGTCAGGCCCTGCTTAGGTGCCTTTGTATGACCAGACTAATTCTTTTAAGGCATAGCAAGCCTTATCATACTTATAGGTTGCTTGCAGATAGTTTTGAAACCACGAGAGGGGGTGTCCTTGCATGCAAAGTGGTTGGACACCTATTCATTGAGCTTATCCTTCGGCACGCAATTTGAGGCCGATATTTTTGAAAGTTTGCCTATAAAAGAAAGGTGCTAGCAACATTGAGAACACACCATTCCCATCACAAGAAACTCTCATCACTCAAAATGGAAAGTCCATTGCCGGCTTTAATTGATCCTTGGTTATCAAGGTTTGAAATCATCGACCGGTCGAACCCTCGATCACGATGCCTGGCCTCTACCCAAGACCTTCGATATGTGGGGCCACACCCCAAACTCCTCAAAGCTGTACTTACATTTTGGGATCTCACCATGCACGTTTTTCGATTTTACGACGACGAGCTATGTCCAACTGTCAAGGAATTCCAAGCGTACCTCCACGGTTTCGCAAACTCCCATGTACTTGTTGTTCCCCCACTCCAAGAGGACATGCATCATCTACTGTAGACAACACTCAACATTTCCGAAGAGCTAACAACAACCATAATCCATGACAGCGAACTCGACATTGTACGACTTATCGAGCTGTATGGCCCAGAGGGAATCTTGGAAAATCATGTCGAGGAAGCTCACACACGGTTTGCCTTTTCGCTCTCTGCACTAACGGCCTATATGTTGATTCTTTCTAATGGAAAAATCAGCCTTAGTCTAGTGAGCCTTGTTTTACAGATAGGGGCTCACAAAAATATATTTCCCATAGTCTTGGCGGAAACCATGATGGGCTTAGACTTGCTCAAAAGCGGCCAAACAAATATATTCAGCGGAAGTCCACACTTGCTTCAAGTAGGTTCTCACTCAACTCACCTTTTTCTGGCTTTTGCACTTTCTCTTTTTACCTCGACACTCGGGTAAGGTTTGTACTAGATCCTTGCTTGTCTTTTCGCTCAGGCTTTATCTGGCTACTTACTTGTTTTATCACTCATGCAGATGTAGGGGGATGAAAACAATTGGTTCTTCGGATCAACTGGATTGCAACGGCTTATTCGTGCCTCTTCACCGGAACCCTAACTCGATGTCTGAACCCTAATCTGCAAAATAGACAGGGGGTGAGTGCACCTTTGCCTCTCGTGGCAAAGGCCCTCCGATGCCTTTGTTAGTATCACGTACTAGAAAACTCAACCCTAATTATCAGTAGGAAACCAATAATAATGCAGTGTATTGCGTACCTTTTTCCTCTAGTTTTACCTCATATTTATAGATTCGTGTATGCTTGTTTCCCAAGCATCCCTGTTTCCATAGGACTCCCAACTCGTATAGGAAACCAAGGATATCAAGGATTCTCGTTTCCTTTATCAGTTTAATGGAAAAGAGTCCTTTTTAGGATTCTTTTCCTTTACTGGCCGAACATCCCATTCTCATTGGGTATCTTTCTCAGATCCTATATTCTGGGGATCTTATTCCTTAACGGAATACCAACATTCTGGATTCTTCCAGAATGTTCCCCAAATTCTAACAATCGATTTGGAGCTCTTTCTTTGTTCGGCCATCTTGTTGCCGAACAGACTGCCTGGACCAATGACTTCACATGTAATTTGGTCCAAACGTAATGAGAATGTCTCTATCTTCCGAACAGCTTAGTTTCATGCCACTGACTTCACTTGTCATTGGCCTTTTATTAGCCGAACAGACTACATAGATCAATGACTTCCCATATCACTGATCCGTATCCCTGTTCACCATACTGCCCAGCGATAAGTACCGTTTGTGTTCACCACGTGTTCCCAAACATCACGTGTCCGGTAACTAAATGTATCTGCTCGGGAATACCTCCCTACAATTGCTCCCCAGCTTCATGTATTTACCACTGTTCGGGGGCAATATATGATGCTTAGAAACAGAATTTTTACTACGACCAGACTCTTTTGATCCCGTGCAGTCATAATTTCAATATCTCATTGATGCCTTTTGGCGCCTCTGTCATTATACCATCTCGAGGTAATGACTCCACGTGGCACTTATCGTACGCTTTTCATTTAATGTGAACTGACGCTCTGTCCAAACGACGTCAATACGTCGTTTAGTTGAAACCCTCTACCCCGTTACTTTTCCTGTAACGGCGTAAGAGGAGATGTTTCGTCTCCGTTTCTCTCCCTTAAACCCCAAAAAGGGTTCATTTTGGGTTTCTTACCAAAAAACACTTGAACTTTCAGTCTTTCCTTCTCAGCTTTCCGCCATCGCCGCCATCTGCAAATTCAATTGCATCCCGGGAAATCATCACGGTACCTTTGTAAGATTCTCGTTCTATCTCCATTTTTTCTACTTCGGTTTCCATCTGAAATCTCTTTTCTCAGATTTCGTGGGTTATTTCTAGGGTTTTAGTTCGTACCCATTTCCAATTTTTCCTCCTTCCTGAATATACCCATGGCGGACGATGGTGAGAACCCCTTGAGACCCAGTAAATTTAGGAAATTATGTGAGACCCCTTCTGCCATGGAGGCATTTAGGAGGGATTATAACGTCCCAGAGAACGTTGGTCTCGAACTCGCCCCTCTAGGGGCAGATAGGGACGGTGGCTCTTGGGATAGAATGTGTATCCCAATCGTAGCCATCGTCGAAGGCGGGGTCCGTTTCCCCCTTCATCCACTCCTTCGTCAAATCTTAAGTTGGTACCGTCTCACTCCAATGCAAGTGTCAACAAATGTGTTTAGGCTGATAATGGGGGTAGTCGATTTGAATAGAATTCTAGGCACCCAGCTAGGGATCTGGGATATTCAGTGGTGGTACAGCATTGTACTTAACCCTGAATATAACACATATTATTTCAAAGTAAGAAGGGCAGAAAAGCGCCTCGTGCTCAACCTGCCAGATTCTGCTCGGGACCATGAGGTTGACTTTCTCTATGTCACTGGAGCTTTCGAACCTCTAGGAGAGGATGGTCAAGTGGTGGGGCTCCACTGCCCCCACGTATGGGGATACCCACGTAATACTCCTCATTTTCCTAACTCTGAAAATTTTTGTTTACTGCTTCTCGTAGCTTTTCCATATGTCTTATTTTGTTGTTTTAACATTGTTGGATGCAGCTGATAACGCTAACCACCGTCCCAGACGTACACCGAGCAATATCCAAACAGAGGATATAAACAGAGTCCTCAAATATACAGGAGAGCCGGGTACCCGAACAGCTGGTCGGGGTCGGGGTCGCAACGCTGACGTACTGCTGGGGTACGAACCTTCATACAGAGGAGTCATCGACAGAAGACTTGCTCATCCCAGCACCAGTGCTGCTTCTACCTCTACATCAGCTGCTCCCCAACCACGTACCTCAAGACGTCAATCCAGTGTTACCGTTGCCGGTCAACTGGGAGAAATTCCCATTTCAGAAGGAGTCCCATTACCACGCTTAAGACTTCGTAGAACCGTTCAGAGTCAAGCTATCTCTCAACAACAGCCCGAACAGCCTTCCTCAAATCGTGTCACCAGCCAATCATCTTCATCAGGTTATACTCCATCTCCTCCTACCGTAGAGACAATGACCCATCAACCATTAAATCTCAGCTCCCTCCTCACCGTCTCTTCTCGGGGACGCGGGACTGGCCGGGTGGCCTCAACTGGCGCCCCTCCCCCACGATCTCGTCGCAATAGGGGGGGATCTGCACGGTCATCATCTTCCCCTCGGGAAGTGGATACCGCTATAGAGGCCACTAAACTTCATAGAGACAAACGCCCAAGAGTAGATGACCATGATGGTACTGCTTCTCAAGCAGATACCTAAGCTCATCATCCCATCTCACCAACTACTCAAGTTCTTCCTCAGACGTGGACTCCTCCTTTAACTAGGGGAGATCGTCCCGTTCACGTCGGGGATAATGCTGGTTCATCTGAAATCGCACTTGCCCTAGCTCAAGGATTGCTGCTCCCAGTGGATATGCAAAAAGAAAATGCATCTGCACCTGATCGACTCGTTTCTACTGGACTTGTCAGCGGTATCAAGGTATTTGTTATTTGATTTTTCTTTGCAAGGTCTATATGTATATTTGCTATCAAACTTGTATTGCTACACCTTTTTCTGACTATTTGATATTTTTGTCAGTTTATTCAAAAGATGGTTACTTTGGGTAAGAAGTATCAAGAAGCTGATACCGAGAGGGTGAGGCTAATGAATGATAACACCAGATTGCTCCGAACAATCACTCGGTTGGAAAGAGAAAGAGATAAAGCCAAATCTGACTTCAATCAAACTAAAGAAAAACTTGAAGTTGCCGAAGAGAGCCTCAACCAGGCTTTATCAGAAATCGACAATGCCAAGAAAGTTGCATATGAAGAAGGATACCAGAAGGGGTTTAATACCACAACTGCTAACTACGTTGAACAGATTCCTGTTATCCAAGATCAGATTTGAATTGCCTGCTGGGAAACCTGTTTAACGAAGGTTGGCGTTGCAGTGGACTCTCCACTTTGGACTGATAATGAACTACCGAGCAGCCGAGCTGCAGCTTCCTAAGAGCAAGAAGTTCCTCTGGAAGATGACTTTGAACAGCAAATTGAAGATTTCACAGGAGCAGAGGAAGATATTCCATCTGGCTCTCAGCCCATCCGGTCCCTAGCTCACGATGCAGTTAATGAACCCATAGTGTTGGAGGAGAATCCAGTTGATGATGGGGCAGATACTCAGGTCAATACTGATGTTCCAGAAGTCCAGAATGTGGACTGACTTTGGTAAGTTTGTTTGAACTCTTTTGTTTTTGACGTTGGTTGCTGGTCCTGCGTGACCATAAGCATTTGGCCCTGTGTGGCTCCCATACTTTTAATACTTTGTCTAAAATAGGTATTCGGCCCCCTGTGGCATTTGCTCGTCTCTCCTCTGTTTGTTGCATCTGTTCGGATGCAATGTTTGTGTTTAATCTCAAGTATTTCGTACTTTTGATTATCTTATGTTATGCAAGTTTCACATACTTAAGAGCCAGATCAAACATACAATTTTTTCCTTAAGTCTCACGTACTTAAGAGCAAACATATAATTTGCAACAGAACATACAAGTGTTTTTCGTACTTTGTAATTCTTCCAAGTTTCACGTACTTAATTATTTTAAGTTTCTCGTAAATAAATGTTTTACAAGTCTCTCGTACTTTTAGTAAATTCCATACAAATATTGCATATTTGTAGTCGTTTTTAAAATCTTTCAAGTGTTGTCATACAAACACTTGATCATGTAGGTGTTCCTCAAGTTTCACATACTTAAGAACATAAGTTTCACGTACTTTAAACTAAATGTGGCTAACATTTAAGTCAAGCCAATATAGTTTCTCAAGTATCACGTACTTAAAATACCATATAAGTATCTCGTACTTTGAACTTCCATACAAGTATTTCGTACTTGTATTTGTTTTAAAAACATACAAGTTGTTTCATACTTGCTAAGTATCACATACTTAAGAAAAAACATACAGCGAAGTATCACGTACTTGCTAAAAAACATACAAGTATTTGCATACTTGCAGTAGTTTTAAGTTTCACGTACTTAAGATGTATAAAACTTTTAAGTTTCACATACTTAAAAAGCACACAAGTGTTTCATACTTGTGTTCAAATGTATTCCCAAGTTTCACGTACTTAAAATTTCATACAAGTGTTTCGTACTTGTAGTCGTTAAGTGTCACGTACTTAAAATTCTATACAAGTGTTTCGTACTTGTATTCGTTAAGTGTCACGTACTTAAAAAATGTATAAAACTTTTAAGTTTCACATACTCAAAAGGTATACCCTGCTCCCCAATACGAATAAGGGAAACTAAACTCGTAGTTCGTATTTAAATACCACAACAGTTATTCTAAAGAAGTGATTTTATTCATAATCTGTAAAAACTTAAGAGGGCGTTATTCGTACCCCATGGAACAAAAAATAATCAAAATTAGAACAAAGGAATTATATTCGTAATTCCCACACAATCACGTAGTGCAAATCCAAAACAGATTTTAATACTTCTAAACAAAGAACTTTCGTAAATTATGAACATTCCAAGGCCTCGGAATTGGATCACCATTTAGATCTGCCAATCTATAGGCTCCTATGCCCACAATCTCAGTTACTCTATATGGGCCTTCCCAGTTGGCCCCCAGCTTGCCTTCGTTTGCCACCTTGGTGTTGCCGAGCACTTTTCGTAGCACAAGGTCCCCAACACCAAATTCTCTAGGATGAACATGTTTGTTGTAGCTTTTCATCAGCTGTTCTTGGTAAGAAGCAAGATGTACCAAGGCCTTTTCTCTCTTCTCCTCGGCAAGATCAAGCTCGATTTCAAGGGCCCTGTCATTGCCTCCACTTTCAACCAAAGTGGTCCTGTTGGTCGGCAGACCCACTTCCAGAGGTATGACAGCCTCTGTTCCAAATGCCAATGAATAGGGGGTCTCTCCCATAGACCTCCTAGGCGTTGTTTGGTGAGCCCACAAAACTAACGGTAGCTCATCAGGCCATTTTCCCTTGGCTTTGTCTAGCCTCTTCTTTATCCCATCTAGGATAGTTTTATTGGATGCCTCTGCTTGCCCATTACTCTGAGGGTAGGCCGGAGTGGAATAATAATTTCGTATTCCATATTGGGCACAAAAAGCCTTGAATTTTTTCTGAAATTGGGATCCATTATCTGTAATTAATGAATAGGGAACCCCAAAGCGAATGATGATGCTTTTCCACACGAACCTTTCTATCATAGGTTCAGTGATTTTGGCCAGTGGTTCTGCCTCAATCCACTTTGTAAAGTAATCAGTTGCTATAAGCAAAAATTTTCGATTCCCAGTTGCTTTGTGCAATGGACTCACGATATCCATACCCCATTGGGCAAATGGCCAGGGACTTGTCAAAGGCACCAAATCCTCAGCGGGTGTTCTAATCATTGGTGAAAATTTTTGACACTTCTCACAAATCTTTACATACACCTTTGCATCTTCTTGCATATGTGGCCACCAGTAGCCTTGAGTAATTGCTCGGTGGGCAATGGATCTCCCTCCAGCATGGCTCCCACATGTTCCCTCGTGGATCTCATGAAGCAACTTCTGTACCATCTCAGGATGTACGCATAGCAAATAGGGACCTGTAAAGGATTTCCTGTACAACTTACCCTCTGGGGATAGCCAAAACCTAGCAGATTTGACTCTTATCTTGTGGGCCTCCTTTTTATCAGAAGGGAGTATCTCGTCTCGTAAGAACTCCATTATTGGGTCCATCCAACTTGGTCCTTGGTTCACGTCCAAGACCAAGTCTACACTCCTCCCAATGCTCGGCTCATTTAGGTATTCTACTGCCACCTTTCTTTTGAACTCTGTTGGTACTGCTGCAGCCAACCAAGCTAAAGAATTTGCATGAGCATTCTGTCCAGAACTTATTTGCTCAATATATACCCTCTCGAAGGTATCAAGCAAGTCTTTGGCTGCCTGCACGTAGGCCACCATCTTTTCATTCCGAGTTTCGTACTCGCCGGACGGCTGATTCACAACAAGCTGGGAATCACAATACACCCTGACCCGTTCTGCTTTAAGGGTCTTCGCACTTCTCAATCCTGCCAAGAGTGCCTCATATTCGGCCACATTATTCGATGCACTGAATCCAAGCCGAACAGAGAGTTCAATCAAAACTCCTTGAGGAGGAAAAAGGACAACTCCAATTCCAGAACCAGTATTACATGCTGATCCATCAACGAATAGCTTCCATTCTTTGGGATCCTGTTCGGCTACGGGTTGATCCTTCAAGGATGATGTCTTAGCCGCCTGTTCCTTTCTCATAGGAGGCAAAGGAGCAACAGTGGGGGAAAACTCTGCCACAAAATCAGCCAACACTTGGCCTTTAATTGCTGTGCGTGGCTAATATTCGAGATCATACTGGCTTAACTCCACGGACCACGTCGAGATCCTTCCCGAGAAATCTGCCTTTCGAAGCAGTGATTTTAATGGATACTCAGTATAAACCACAACCTTATGGCTTTGGAAGTAGTGTGGCAATTTTCTGGTTGCTGTCCTAAGTGCCAGGACAAGTTTTTCTAATGGCAGATATCTTGTCTCTGCATCCAATAATGTTTTGCTAACATAATAAATGGGGATTTGCTCGATCCCCAAATCCCTCAATAAGACTGCACTTACTGCGTGCTTGGAAACAGCTAAGTACAGAATTAAAGACTCACCTGGCTGTGGAGTTGACAATAGTGGGGGTTCGGCCAGGTACTTCTTCAGGTCCTGGAAAGCTTGCTCACATTCTGCTCCCCATTCAAATCCCTCCCTCTTTTTCAATAGCTGAAAACAGGGTCTGCACTTGTCACTTGACCTGCTGATGAATCAGTTTAGTGCTGCTGCCATTCCAGTCAGCCTCTGGACTTCCTTGGTAGTTTTGGGACTCTGTAATCTCTGCAAAGCATCGATCTGCTCGGGATTTGCCTCTATCCCCCTCATGGTTACCAAATGGCCAAGGAACTTTCCTGAACCAACTCCAAACGCACACTTCGAGGCGTTGAGTTTCAACTTGTATTTCCTCAAGATTTCGAAGACTTCTTTTAAATCAGTAATATGCCCTCCTTTTTCTCGACTCTTTACCACCATATCATCTATGTAAACTTCCAAAGTTTTCCCAATGAGTTTTTTGAACATGATGGTTGCAAGTCTTTGGTATGTGGCCCCAGCATTCTTCAGCCCAAACGGCATGACACTGTAGCAGTATAATCCTTGAGGTGTGATGAAGGAAGTCTTCTCTTGATCAGGTTCAAACATAGTAATCTGATGATATCCTCGATATGCATCAAGAAAACTCATTCGCTCGTATCCAGAGGTTGCATCAACCAATTGGTCAATCCTGGGCAAAGGAAAACTATCCTTAGGGCATGCTTTGTTTAGGTCTGTGAAGTCCACACAGACACGCCACTTCCCATTCTTCTTCTTTACCACAACAGTGTTGGATAACCATTCGGGGTAATAGACTTCACGTATTGCTTTGGCTTCCAACAAACGATTGACCTCCTCAATCACTGCATCTACATGCTGCACGGCTGCCCTTCGTTTCTTCTGAATGATCGGCTTGTGTTGAGGGTCAATGTTTAAGTGGTGACAGATCACATCTGCATCCACCCCAGGCATTTCCTCAGGCACCCATGCAAAAACATCAATATACTCTTTTAGGAACTTTACCGATTCGGCCTTTTCATCTGCTGACAGTGATTCCCCAATTAAAAAATATCTTTCAGGATCAGTCTCGTTGATCTGAATCTTCTCTAGGCCTTCAACCACTTTTTCAGCTGGGCTTCTTCCAACATCTTCGATGGTTGGTTGATCTGGTACTTCTAGTGTATGAACATGGTGGACCTTCGGGGCTGTTTTGATGATGGAAATCAAACATTGCTGTGCCACCTTCTGGTTGCCTTTAAGGACTTCAATCCCATTTGATCTTGAGAATTTCACCATCTGATGATAAGTCGAGGAGACTGCTCTCATCTTGTGCAACCATGTCCTCCCTATAATTGCATTATAGGAAGAAGGGACATCGACTACTAAAAAGTCTGTTCTCAACACCACTAATCCGGCCCGAACAGGTAATGTTACCTTTCCAAGGGGCCAGACTGCTCCTGCACCGAACCCAATAAGAGGCGTTGTAGACTGTTCTAAGTCTGATTGGGCCAGCCCCATCTTTTTGAATGCATCATAGTACAATACCTCTGTACAACTCCCCGAGTCCACTAGAATTCTTTCGATGTCATATTCCCCAACTCGTAGGGTTACGACCAATGCATCGTTGTGGGGTATTTGGACCTCCCCCAAATCATCATCACTGAACGCCATGCTCTCTTTGCATACATCAGTCTCTCGCCCTTTCTTGTTTCCCAATCGCATCACGTGCTGATCATGCTTAACTTGCCTTTGTAGTAGCCTAACCTCACTTCTCGTGTAAGATGTGGCCAATCCATGTATCATATGGATGACGCCTTTAGGGTTTTGTTCATAACTCAGCTCCATAGCCTTCCCTTTCTCTTTAGGGTCCTCCTGGATAAATTCCTTGAGATAGCCTCAAGAGACCAAATCATCAAGGTGCCTCTTGTATGTCTCACAGTCCTCAGTCATATGGCCCCAATCCTTATGATAACTGCAGTGCTGATTCGTAGCACGTTTTGCATCTTTGTCTCCTCCTAGACTCGGGGGCCATTTGAAATATGGCTGATTCTTTATTCGATAAAGAATCCTGTAAATTGGCTCCTTCCAAACTGTAGTGATAGAAAAGAAGGATTTAGGGTCTGGAGCTTGCTTGTCCTTGTATGACTCTTTCTTAGCCTGCCCGTACTCCTTTCTATCTCTATAAGTCTTGGGTTCTGGCTTATCCATCTTTTTAGCAGGTGCCTTTGGCTGTTCAACAACCATTCTGCCGTCCTCACGGAATATGTCATCCTCCATTCTGGCGTGTTGTTCTATCCGTTCCATTAATTTAGCCAGGGTGGCTACCGGATGTTTATTCAATGAACGACGCAGCTCTCCCCGAACAGGTAAACCAATTTTGAAGGTAGCAATTGCATACTCCTCACTGCAACTTTCAATCTTGTTGAAAGTCTCCCAGTACTTCTTTGCATAATCCCTGATCTGCTTGTTCTCCTCCTGTTTCATAGTGGAAAGACTTTCAAAAGTCTTCGGGGCTTTTCTGCTTGTCAAGAACCGAGCAGTAAATTCCTCGGCCAACTGCCTCCATCCTCGTATGGATCGTGGGGCCAGTTTATGAAACCAGGATAAAGCCACTTTGCCAAGACTGGAGGGAAACATCTTGCACAAGATGGAATCATCCCCTTCATGCATAAACATGGCCTGTTGATAATGTTGTATGTGAGCCACGGGATCCGTATTTGTCTCGTAAAGTACGAACGCTCCGTGCTTCACTCTGCTCAGCAATCTCGCTTCTTGTAGCCTCTTTGTAAAGGGGGAGGCTGCAATATTACTCAGGGCCTTTCGTGCTGCTTCTCGTGCAGTCACTATCCCATCCTCTTGTTCCTTTAACTTGTGGGCCGAAGTCTTGACCCAATCAGCATCTGGTCTCTCGTACCTATCTCGATGATGTTTCCTCGTGTCCTCTTCCTCGGGGGTAGAACTTCGGTCTCTGCTCCTCCTTTTTCGTGAAGAAGTCCTTCTTTCTGGTGTTCGGCTTCTTCTTTCTGGTGTTCGGCTTCTGCTTCTACTTCTTCTTCCCCTTTTTTGTGGAGAAGCCTCATGACGCCCTATTTCAGGGCTTCTGCTCCCCCTTCTGCGTGAATGAGTCTGTTTATGAACCACCAGAGCCCGTCCGTCTCTCTGGGAATTCCTTCAAGAGAGTCCAGAATCTTCGGGGTGCTCTCGTACCCTCTGCAGCTCCCGTATCTCATACTCTCGTTTTTTAATTAAACGAGCATACTCCTCGATTTCTCTTCTTTTTTTATCAAGGACATCATCATCGTTATGAATACTCTTTGAACGAGTAACAGACTCCTCTCCTCGATGAGACTTACTCCTTCTCGTGGAATCAGTAGCAGTCTTGTCTCCTTTTTCTTTGGAGTTTTCTCTGTCATGTCTACCAGTGGGCTTTCTCGGAGCGCCTGGTGGGGATTTATCTCTTCCTCCACCCAACTGGTCCTTTGGACTAAACGGTGTGACTGGATTTTCTTCCGTCATGATTACTTTCTCAGAAAAGTCTGTTCTTTCCTACAGACGGCGCCAATTGTAGGGGGATGAAAACAATTGGTTCTTCGGATCAACTAGATTGCAACGGCTTATTCGTGCCTCTTCACCAGAACCCTAACTCGACGTCTGAACCCTAATCTGTAAAATAGACAGGGGGTGAGTGCACCTTTGCCTCTCGTGGCAAAGGCCCTCCGATGCCTTTGTTAGTATCACGTACTAGAAAACTCAACCCTAATTATCAGTAGGAAACCAATAATAATGCAGTGTATTGCGTACCTTTTTCCTCTAGTTTTACCTCATATTTATGGATTCGTGTATGCTTGTTTCCCAAGCATCCCTGTTTCCATAGGACTCCCAACTCGTATAGGAAACCAAGGATATCAAGGATTCTCGTTTCCTTTATCAGTTTAATGGAAAAGAGTCCTTTTTAGGATTCTTTTCCTTTACTGGCCGAACATCCCATTCTCATTGGGTATCTTTCTCAGATCCTATATTCTGGGGATCTTATTCCTTAACGGAATACCAACATTCTGGATTCCAGAATGTTCCCCAAACTCTAACAATCGATTTGGAGCTCTTTCTTTGTTCGGCCATCTTGTTGCCGAACAGACTGCCTGGACCAATGACTTCACATGTAATTTGGTCCAAACGTAATGAGAATGTCTCTCTTCCGAACAGCTTAGTTTCACACCACTGACTTCACTTGTCATTGGCCTTTTATTAGCCGAACAAACTGCATAGATCAATGACTTCCCATATCACTGATCCGTATCCTTGTTCACCATACTGCCCGGCGATAAGTACCGTTTATGTTCACCACGTGTTCCCAAACATCACGTGTTCGGTAACTAAATGTATCTGCTCGGGAATACCTCCCTACAGCAGATATGGCTTTTGGACAAAGTTGGCCTACTCGAGGCGCCTCAGGTGGGTTGGGAATACTTTCCTAGGCGTTTGCTTGAGAGATCAATGGTGTATTCCAAACTCATAGTAGAAGAATGGTATGCCTTTCTTCATGACATGGATTTTGAGGATATTGTATGGAGGTCCCCTTGGCTAAACCTACCCAATATAGCGGTCACTTTTGCTGGTTTCGAATGAATGGTAATTGCTGGCTTGGCAAGCTTTACCTATTACGTCCCAGGTCGTATACTCCGTCAATTCGGGATGAGCCAGGGTTTCCATCATGCCGGGATTGAAGACTTTCAGCCTCCAACTTTCAATGCTTGGAATTTGGACAACTACGGGTGCAGTTGGAATGACAGAGTGCTTGAAGAGCCCCTTCCAAACTTCATCACATGGCTAGAAAGCGGATACGTAAAATGGCTCCATGAAGACGTGCAAGCAAGACATGGGGGTTACTACTGAACACAACCATCCCGTTGTAGTCAAAATAAGCTGAGAGTGGTTGGGCTACTCGAGCATTTTCACTTTGCTTTTGGCTATTTGCTTTGAATCGTTGTATGGCCTTTACTGGCTTATTCAATAAAAGAATGATCTGTATAGTTCAAAAGGCTCTGGATCTTGTTTGTATCTTGAAAATTCCCTCAAAGGCCCCCAATTCTTCATGAAAAGCATAACGACGGAACCAACACTTCAACGCAGTCATATATACTCATAATGACCTGCTAGAAGTGTTAAAAGCTCAAAAGCAAGCCCAAGACAAAAAATGAAAATTGACCCCAAAGAGATAGTAACCTGCTTTTCTGGCAACAAAATCTAGACAAAAGCGCGTTGATATGAAACAGGCGCGCACATAAACATTGGCGTGCGTTGGTTCCATATTGGCGCGCGCCGTTTAAACTCTGTTTTAGTTGCCAACTTTGACCCAACTTGAAAGTGAAGTGTTGTATGCCTTGTCACTGCCTTTGGCCGTCCATAATGTCCTTAGCATAGTTCACAGGTGTGCCCTTTACATTGAAAGGATGGTGCCACCTGTAAACACCCCCAGAAAACGAGGCAACGCCATATAGATTGATCATCGCTCTTTGTTTGGTTGCTTGCTTCATAAACCAAGATGGTGGATATTCCCATGGCTAGGAACATCGCCGCACGATAGCAGTTATCATCAAAACAGAGTCGCCACCTAGTTTATAAAAACTAGGAAAAACATATAGAGATTCTAAGTACGGGAGCCAAAAGTATAGTAAGGGGAAGGTGTTAGGCACCCCTCTTTGCCCAGTCGTGAGATTGGCCCATTGCTTAAACCGAAAAAGACCTTTGCCTTAGATACAAGGTTCGAGAAACCCTAAACATAGGGCTAGATCTTTCATAGCATATTTTTCGGAAGTCTAGGATCGTACCCACAGAGAATCGAATATAGCTTAAATTGGATTGAAGTTTTTATATGGTGGATTGTGGCGTTTAAGACGGCCAACTTGGTTTTGCATTAGAAGATCAAAAATTAAGGCAAAAGATTAGAAAAGTAGTTAAGGAATTTAAAAGAGGCAAGTCTAGGGATCATCGATCTATACCTTGACAAAGGCTGTTACTGGTTCTCGAATATAACTCAAGTGAGAGTCACCACCGCGAGCTCACACTCGGAAGATTTAGCTTGAAAAGACTACATTTAACAAAAGATGTGATTAACCGAAATTAAATCAACCTATTTTTGCAAATGTATCTAACACGTAGGAGGCCACGAGCCCTCAATATGTCGCGTGCCAAGACCACTCGACTAAACGACATACTAAGGAGTTAACACCCCTCGCTTAGACCAAAATGGCTTGGTTAACCCAATTCTGAAAACCATGATTCCAAGCCATAGGGTTTCGAGAACCAAATAACAACCTAAGTCATCGGGAAAGATTACCCCGAGACTTAGCCAAACAACTACTCACACATAGCTAAAGCACAAAAGAAAGCATAAAAATGAGACATGATTTTTAACCGATGAAATCGAAAATAAACTTGATATTAAGAAAGATCCAAGCCGTACAAACAACTTTAATAAACGAGAAAACGATATGTAACAACTTCGATTTTTCATTCAATAAAAATCTCGTTGTTATTCGAAAGTTCTTATTATTTTCTTAATTATTTTTTTCATTCAATAAAAACCTTTTCAAACCCTAGACTAGAAATTGTTTAATTATTTTCTTTTATTATTTTGGTTTTATTCTTTATCCTTTGGACGATAAATGTTAGGGGAACTATTATCCATTGGATAATAGAAACCCAATTCTTTATATTAAAAGGATTTTTGAAAGATTTGAATAAGTACTATGATCTTTTAAAAAATGACATTTATAATTATTTTGAAAAGTACTTTTGATTATTTTTTCTAATAAAAGTACCCTAGTAACTATGGTCCATTGGATAATATCCGTTAGGGTAATCTTTATCCATTGGACAATAGCCTTCCCTTTATTATATTTGGTTAAGTACATGTATATATATACACATGTGTAATTACAAAGGACATGTAGTCTTTTTATAAGACTTAGTTTATTATTTAAAGTACCCGTCCTTTATTAACCATTGGTTATTAACCGTTAGGGGATTTATTATCCATTGGATAATAGGTCCATCTTCCAACTAAGTACTTGACCTATTAAACTAATATTTTGTTAAGATTCCCGGAAGTACAAAAGTACATTATTATATTAATTAAAGTACTAGTACCTTTTAATTGTTTATTGGGTGAATCTTGACCTTTAAAGACTAATTTGACCCTTTTGTACAAAAGTACCTATAATTAATTGTATTCTTGCATTGTAATATATATATATATATATATATATGCTAGTACTTGAGGAAGAGAGGAGAGAGAGAGAGAAAGGCCGAGAGAGAGGAGAGGAGAGAGAGGCCGAGAGAGAGAGAGGAGAGAGGCCGGGTGAGAGAGAGGAAGAGGGAGAGAAAGAGAGGGAAGGAGGAAGGAAGAAGAAGAAGATGGGACTTGTACTTGTTGATTCTTTCACCATTTCAACTTATGGGTTGAATATCTTCCAAATCTATCATCTTTTGTCCTTAAATTATTATTCAAACACCAAATCTTGTACCAATGTCTCCTTTCCTTCCAACAAATCTTCCAAAGATCAAATCCAAGGACTAACCTAGCCATGCAAGCCTACCAATTAGCCTCCAACCTTTCAATCAACCTTGTACCACCAAACCACCTCTTAAAACCACCCATAGATCTTTAAAGTAGTCCACATTAGTTAGTAAAGTTGTTTCTAGGAAAAGAAAGTACATCTCTTTTCCTTTCGAAGCAAACCGACGCCGTTACGCCGCCGAAATCCAAAACCGACGACCTAATCTTCGTAGCCGACCACCGCCAAGAAGAACGGTAGTTATCCTTACCTACTTTCCCAAATATAGTCTTGTACCCAAATATAAGTTCATTAGGAAGTAACTTTAATCATTTCATCTAAAGTAGATAATGTTATCTTTTGTTGGAAACGTATGATGTTAAGTGATTCAAGCATGTCAAGTAGTTTAAAATGGATGATCTTGTTAGATTGAATATTACAATGAATGATATCATATGTGAAAAGTCCCACCGCGGAGTCTATGCATGAGAAACGAGACATGGAAATCGAGAAAGTAGAAACATGACATTTAGGGTGTGGTTTATGAAAGGGCGTGTTTTGAAAAGTGTAAAATGTTTTGGAAATCACAATGTGGCCGGACGTAGTAGCCCATTATGTGGTGTGTGATTTGTGTGCCAATGGGAGCCCGGGACAGCGGAACCATTGTGAGGATACTCGGGAGACCGGAACGGCGGAACCGAGGTTGGGTGTGTGCTTGGTTATCCGCGTTACGGAGCCAATGCAATGTGTGCCAATGGGAGCCCAGGACGGCGGAACCATTGTGAGGATACTCGGGAAACCGGAACGGTGGAACCTAGGTTGGGTGTGTTAAAAATGAGTTTTTGAAAAGGTGATACGTTTATGGAATGTGGAAAATGTCGACATGGTCTACGAGGAGTCATGTAGGAGAAACTCACAAATCTTTGACACCAACGTTGATTGTTTATCATATACGAATGTGTTGTTGTTGGTTAGAATGGCTAGATAAGCATGCTATGAGGAATTCTTTGACTATGTGTTGTATCGTTGTAAGTTAAGGGTTAGAGGGTTTGGATTATTCTATTAAGCGTTTAAGCTCACGGTGTTGCCTTTTTGGTGACCCTGGCCTATTATATTGGTGGTGACACCGGCATAATATGTCAGACTTCATAGATGAACAGGGTGAACTTTACACCTTGGAGGCCTTTGGAGCCGAAGAGCTAACCCGGATGGAAGAACAAGCGGAGCAGTAGTTAGAAACCTTAGTTCCCTTCCGTTTGTAATAAAAGTACTTCTTTTAAGTTTTGTTGTAATAAAGAGCCTGACTCAGTTTATTTTTAATAAAATTACTTATTTAACGTACCCAAAATTTGGGGCGTTGCAACTTGGTATTAGAGCTTTAGGTTCAAAACCTCGGCCATGGGTAGAATGGGTAGAACCACGATATAAGTTTGAACGTTGCACAAACGAGAATTGAATTTAAGTTTACCAACCCAAATTGGGTGGAATTCTGTCAAAACAATCTTAGGATTGAAGCAAGGCGCGGAATTGGCAGTACAGCCGAGCTGGGAATTCCCAAACAATTGGATGATGACTTAGATCAAAAATCGAATGTGGAACGTAGAAACCTAAAAAGATTTTCTCTAAGTTCTTACTAAAACTTCCTTTCAAAACTTGACTAATAGAAATCTTTCCTTGTAGATGAATCACTTGAGCTCCTACCAAATCAACCTACTAGCCGAAGCGCACCATCTTGCGAGTACCCTAAGGTCAATGACGAACCAACTGATAGAAGATCCTTACTTCCCATATGCCTTTCCCTGCACCAATGACTTCTATCAAGAACATGGCACTATCATACTTCCCGAGGGAGAGGATGATGCCGAAGCAGCACCTGTCCTAGTCCAAATAGCACCTCCCAATGATGTGGAATTCTTAATTGAGGGAAATGGAGGGGACGATGCAGGAGCGGCCCTCGCCCAAATTCCAATGATCCCTCCCATCAACATGATTGCGGGAGAACCCGAAGAGGATCCCGAGGAAGATCTGGAAGAAGAACCTATGGAAGAACGCGAAGAGTTCAGTGACGAAGAAGATTGGCACCAAGCGATGCAAGGACCAGATCTCGATACGCCGACCGACGACGAGTATTGGGAATCCGATGAGGAGGACGTAGCATTCCTAAGAGCAGAGCCCGAAATCATGGATATAACCACTGACTCTGGAGACGTGCCACCACCACCTTTTGAGACCGACATAGGCGCATATCGGGTGGAATTTCCTAGTATTTTCTAAAATAATTAAGAAGGCTTAAGTGGTAGTTGGACCCTTTTGATGTAATCAATTCTAGTAGGAAGCTGTGGCTAGTAAGCCTTCTATGTTGTACTTGTTTATTAAGTAATGAAAGACTTATGTTCTCTATTTGACATGATCATTGTTTATGTATAACTTGTGTGCATGTGATTACATCCCACCATCTTAAGTCTAATATATAACTTTCCTTATTGTAGATATGGATTGCCGTACCCTTATCACTGTAGCGGACCTGCTGTACTACAAGACCTTGATATCACCCGAGAGTTCCATTTCCATCCCACACTTGGGAGTCCACGACCCCGAGACCGGTGAACAATTATACGAGATAGTGGTGATGACACCCTTTACCAATGAGGAACAGTACTTGACACTCGATCCTCAGGACTCACCGCTTAGGGAACTTGCTGAGAAGATTCGCCGAGAGGGAGAGTGTTGGCTCGAGATCTGAGAGCAGGAATGGATGGAGCAGCTGAGAGAGTTATTCAGACTCATTCCACCTCGTCGGTAGAGTAGGAGTATTAGAATAAGATTCTGATAGCTCGAGTTGCCCTTGAAGCACTAAGGCTAGAAGAACCATGTAGTAGGATCATCTCATCTTGTAATAGGAATCTCGTTTTCAGTCTACTTGTTTTATAGTAGAACTCTATGCTTATGATTGTAATTTCTTATTTATCTATGAAAAGCTTGCTTTGTTGTCAAAATACCGTTGCATGTTATTCGATAAATTGCATTTACAAAAGGAAAATGTTTTAAGTAGACTAAACCGCCCCATTACATTTCTACTCGTAGATGGTGAACCGACGCAGTGGACTAGGATACGAGAATGGAGAATCCTCTAACACTAACACCGAACTAGCTCAGATCATGCAAGCACTTGTAACCGCCTTGAACGCTAACCACCATAACCAGAATCATGATGATGGACCAATGACCCGAACCCGGGCAATGAATGAATTTTGCAAGCGCCGACCCCTGACCTTCAACGGAGATCCTAACCCTACCCTGGCTGAAGCCTGGCTGAAAGAAACCAAGGTGATCCTAGACACCCTGGAGATCACTCGGAACAGAGACCGTGTGGCCTTAGCCACTTACCAGCTGAAGGGAGAAGCTCGTTACTGGTGGGAGTTAATGGAGGTCACCCATGCCATAGCCACCATGACCTTCGCCGAGTTTGAAACCCTATTCCTCGACAAATACTTCCCTACACCCCTTCGCCTAGCCAAGGAGCAGGAATTCATGAACCTGAAACAAGGGACAATGACCGTGACCCAGTACGCGGCCAAATTTGAAGAGCTATCCCGTTACGCTCCAACCGCTGTGGCAATCGAAGACAGGAAGGCAAGAAGATTCAAGTGGGGGCTGACTACCGCTCGAAGGGCCGTAGTGGCACAAGCCTTTACCACCTATAATGGTGTGGTTCAGTGTGCCCTCTGCCTGGAAAGCGAGGAGGCAGACTTCAAAACTAGATGGAGGAAGGCAACGGGCAACACTGACGGGCCTATCCGAACCCAGCCACCTAACAACAACCGCGGACCCTACCCAACCAAGCCTTTCACCCCAGCGCAAAACAACCAACCCTGGAGGACTGCCAAATCCGGGCATGGTGAACCGCAGAGGGGCAGCCAAAACAGAGCAACGGTCCAGTGCTTCAACTGCCAAGCCATGGGTCACTACAGGCGTGATGGCCCCCAGCCCCAAAAAGAGAGGAATGGGAGCTTTGGGAATCAGAAGACTCAACAGCCCGGGCAAGCCAGCTTTGTGAAGCAAAACCCTGGAGGCCCACCGCAGCAGCAGAACGGGCAAAACAAGGGAAAGCAGCTCATTGGAACCCAGCAAGGCACTGGACGGCGTATCTTTGCCCTACAGACCGAGGAGCAGGAGCAGGATCCCTCTGTGATCCAAGGTACGCTATTATTATATAGCACCTGTGTACAAGCTTTATTCGATTCTGGAGCATCGCATTCGTTCATATCTACTACTTATGTAACTGCCCTAGCACTAGAAATGGAACCCCTGAGAAAAATACGAAAGTAGTATCACCAACGGGGGGGAGCATAACTGTTAATCTACTGTGTAGAGGGTGCGAGTTAGAAATAGCCAACCTGCGCCTAACCTGCGATCTTAGAGTGATCGACATGGTGGATTTCGACGTAATTCTAGGCATGAACTGGCTATTAGCTCACCAAGCAGTCATAGACTGTCATCAGAAGGCAGTGACGGCCTACACTCCTGAGGGAACTCGTTTCCGTTTTAAGGGGGATAGAGAACTAGCGAGTTCGACAATGAAAAGATCTAGGTGGCAAAATCAACTATTTGGATGGCTAGCTAGTCTCCAAATTGAAGAAACTGACAAGATGGAGTTAGGATTACCTCACATCATGTGCGAATACGCCGATGTTTTCCCTGAGGAACTTCCTGGCTTACCACCTCCGAGAGAGATAGACTTCTCCATAGAGCTTCAACCAGAACGGCACCAATCTCGATGGCGCCCTACCGAATGGCCCCGGCCGAACTAAAAGAGCTCAAGACCCAATTGCAGGAGCTGTTGGACAAGGATTTATCAGGCCGAGTACTTCACCGTGGGGAGCGCCTGCTCTGTTCATGAAGAAGAAGGAAGGGATGCTGCAATTATGTATCGACTATAGGAAGTTGAACCAAGTCACAGTCAAGAATCGATATCCGTTGCCTAGGATCGATGACCTTTTTGATCAATTAAGGGGAGCAACCTGTTTCTCTAAAATCGATCTCCGATCAGGCTATCATCAATTACGGATTCGAGACGAGGATATTGCCAAGACAGCTTTTTGTACCAGATACGGCCACTACGAGTTTGTAGTGATGCCATTTGGGCTGACCAATGCTCCGGCAGTGTTCATGTGTCTCATGAACAAGATTTTTCAACCCTACTTAGACAAGTTTGTAATGGTGTTCATTGATGATATATTGATATACTCTGCCAACAAGGAGGAGCACGAAGAGCACCTTCGGATAGCGCTACAAGTACTTCGAGATAACCAACTTTATGCCAGGGCAAGTAAATGCGAGTTTTGGCTAGAAGTGGTTAAGTTCTTGGGACATGTAGTATCCAAGGAAGGGATTGCAGTGGACGAAGGTAAGGTCGAAGCAATGCTGAACTGGAAACAACCGACCTCAGTGTTTGAAATCAGGAGTTTCCTAGGATTGGCGGGGTATTACCAAAGATTTATCCCGGACTTCTCAACCTTGGCCAAACCAATGACCAAGTTGACTCAGAAAGGAGTGAAGCTGGATTGGAATGAAGCCTGTGAAAAATCTTTCCAAGAATTGAAGAAGAGACTGACCAACGCACCGGTACTTATCATTCCTGAGCGAGGGGTAGATTATACTATTTATTGCGACGCTTCGAGAGATGGTTTAGGATGCGTGCTGATGCAGAATGGGAAGGTCGTAGCCTACGAATCTCGACAACTTCGACCGCACGAGAAGAATTGTCCTACCCATGACTTAGAATTGGCCGTAGTAGTATTCGCCCTCAAATCCTAGCGATACTACCTGTGGGGAGAACAATTCGAAGTTTTCACTGATCATAAGAGCCTCAAATATTTCTTCACTCAGAAGGAGTTAAACTTGAGGCAGCGCCGATGGATGGAATACTTGGAGGACTACAAGTTTACACTCCAGTATCACCCTAGCAAGGCCAACATGGTAGCCGATGCTCTAAGTCGAAAGGACAGAGCATAGAAGGTCAAGACTGCCATAAAGGAATAAAAGATGGTGGACACCCTTAACGAGTTCAACCTACGGTCATCATCAAAAAGCGGAAACGCTCGACTGTACGCTCTAGTTGCAGAGCCAGCACTTCATCAGGAAATCTTACTAGCCCAAACCTTCGAGCAGAATTGTGAGTTCGTTCAACATCGAATCCGAGAAGGAAAGGCGGTGCCAGGATGGACTATCGAGGAGAATAACAGCCTAAGATTAAAAGGAAAAGTGCTCGTGCCTAAAGTTGGAACCCTTCGAGAAGATGTACTCCGAGAAACTCACCATTCGAACTTCGCAATTCGCACTGGCGATACAAAGATGTATCAAGACTTGCGAAGAACGTACTGGTGGGAAGGAATGAAGAAGGATGTAGCACGGTTCGTGTTTACCTGTTTGGTGTGTCAACAAGTCAAGGCTGAGCATCAAAAACCTGGAGGAGATCCTCAACCTTTACCAATACCGACCTGGAAGTGGGAGCACATCTCGATGGATTTCGTGACGGGACTGCCAAGATCTGCCAAGTCCAACACAGCCATCTGGGTGATCGTAGATTGACTCACCAAGTCTGCACACTTTCTGCCTGTCAAGATGACAGAAAACATGGAGCAACTAAGCCTGTTGTACATTCGAGAAATCGTACGCCTCCATGGAGTACCAATCTCGATAGTGTCTGACAGAGACCCACATTTTGTATCACACTTTTGGAAGGAATTGCAGAAAGCATTGGGAACGGATGTGAGGCTTAGCACGGCCTTTCACCCATAAATAGAGAGGACTATTCAGACCCTGGAAGATATGCTGAGAGCCTGCGCCTTGGATTTCTCTGGAAACTGGGAGCAGCATTTGCCGTTGGTAGAGTTCGCCTACAACAACAGCTATCAAGTAAGCATTGGGATGGCACCATATGAAGCTCTATACGGTCGACCCTGCCGATCTCCAGTCTGTTGGACCGATGCTGGGGAAACAGGATTGATCGGGCCTGACATAGTACGAGATACCACAGAAAAGGTCAAGACCATCAGGCAAAGGATCTAGACCGCTCAAAGCCGACAAAAGAGTTACACGGATAAGAGAAGCCGACCATTAACCTTTGCTATGGGAGATCATGTGTTCCTAAAAATCAGACCAAAGAAAGGAGTCATCAGATTTGGGAAGAAAGGAAAGCTGTCTCCACGCTACATCGGACCATTTGACATCGTGGAGAAGATCGGGAAGGTTGCATATCGCCTGGCACTGCCGCCACAGCTCGATAGAGTGCATAACGTGTTTCACGTTTCCATGCTTCGCAAGTATCTAGCCTTACCCACTCATGTTCTCAATTGGGAAGACATCACCATCGAAGAAGACGCGACATACGAAGAGGAACCGATAGAGATTCAAGACCAAAGTGAGAAGACTATCCGGAACAAGACCATTAAGTTGATACGAGTTTTGTGGAAGCACCGAGAAGCTAGAGAAACCACATGGGAAAGGGAAGAAACCATGAAGATGAAATACCCTCATTTGTTCGAATCCTAGCATCCACCTAATTTCGAGGACGAAATTGTTTAAGGGGGATAGGTTGTAACAACTCCGATTTTTCATTCAATAAAAATCTCGTTGTTATTCGAAAGTTCTTAATTTCTCTTAAATGCCCGATGGTGTTCTTATTAATTCTTAACGGTTTGTCTTCAAGCAATTGATCGCCTTATCATTTTATTCCTCGATTAGAAACCCTAATTACACTTTAGCCCCTCAAGGATCGTTTCTTGACTTTTTAGCCCTACTTAGCAAGCCTAGTTAGCTTCTAACCTCCTTGATTGAGTAACCAAACTAGAAAGTCATCTAGTTACTTTTTCCTAACCATAGATGGACCGTTTTGCCCATCTTGAACCTTTTGAACCTTTTCAAACCCTAGACTAGAAATTGTTTAATTATTTTCTTTTATTATTTTGATTTTATTCTTTATCCTTTAGACAATAAATGTTATGGGAACTATTATCCATTGGATAATGAAACCCAATTCTTTATGTTAAAAGGATTTTTGAAAAATTTGAACAAGTACTATGATCTTTTAAAAATGACAGTTATAATTATTTTGAAAAGTACTTTTGATTATTTTTTCTAATAAAAGTATCCTAGTAACTATGGTCCATTGGACAATAACCGTTAGGGTAATCTTTACCCATTGGACAATAGCCTTTCCTTTATTATATTTGGTTAAGTACATGTATATATATACACATGTGTAATTACAAAGGACATGAAGTCTTTTTATAAGACTTAGTTTATTATTTAAAGTACCCATCCTTTATTAACCATTGGTTATTAACCGTTAGGAGATTTATTATCCATTGGGTAATAGATCCATCTTCCAACTAAGTACTTGACCTATTAAACTAATATTTTGTTAAGATTCCCAGAAGTACAAAAGTACATTATTATATTAATTAAAGTACTAGTACCTTTTAATTGTTTATTGGGTGAATCTTGACCTTTAAAGACTAATTTGACCCTTTTGTACAAAAGTACCTATAATTAATTGTATTCTTGCATTGTAATATATATATATATATGCTAGTACTTGAGGAAGAGAGAGAAGAGAGAGAGAGAGAGAGAGAAAGGCCGAGAGAGAGGAGAGGAGAGAAAGGCCGAGAGAGAGAGAGGAGAGAGGCCAGGTGAGAGAGAGGAAGAGGGAGAGAAAGAGAGGGAAGGAGGAAGGAAGAAGAAGAAGATGGGACTTGTACTTGTTGATTCTTTCACCATTTCAACTTATGGGTTGAATATCTTCCAAATCTATTATCTTTTGTTCTTAAATTATTATTCAAACACCAAATCTTGTACCAATATCTCCTTTCCTTCCAACAAATCTTCCAAATCAAATCCAAGGACTAACCTAGCCATGCAAGCCTATCAATTAGTCTCCAACCTTTCAATCAACCTTGACATGTGAAAGAAAGTGAGACTTATAGAGAGAGAGGGGCTGGCCAAAGGGAGAGATGGAGGGAGAGTTTGCCTATAAATAGAGGCCATTCCAAGCTTTGAACTCACACCTTCAACCATTGCTCCAACTTTTCTCTAGAAATTCCAAGAGTTCTTGCTTCCAAAGTTCTTGTTTTCTTATGTTCTTGAGTGTTCTTGAGAGAAACCACCAAACCACCTCTTAAAACCACCCATAGATCTTTAAGGTAGTCCACATTAGTTAGTAAAGTTGTTTCTAGGAAAAGAAAGTACATCTCCTTTCCTTTCGAAGCAAACCGACGCCGTTACGCCGCCGAAATCGAAAACCGACGACCTAATCTTCGTAGCCGACCACTGCCAAGAAGAACGGTAGTTATCCTTACCTACTTTCCCAAATATAGTCTTGTACCCAAATATAAGTTCATTAGGAAGTAACTTTAATCATTTCATCTAAAGTAGATAATGTTATCTTTTGTTGGAAGCGTATGATGTTAAGTGATTCAAGCATGTCAAGTAGTTTAAAATGGATGATCTTGTTAGATTGAATATTACAATGAATGATATCATATGTGAAAAGTCCCACTGCGGAGTCTATGCATGAGAAACGAGACACAGAAATCGAGAAAGTAGAAACATGACATTTAGAGTGTGGTTTATGAAAGGGCGTGTTTTGAAAAGTGTGAAATATTTTGGAAACCACAATGTGGCCGGACTTAGTAGCCCATTGTGTGGTGTGTGATTTGTGCGCCAATGGGAGCCCAAGACGGAGGAACCATCGTGAGAATACTCGGGAGACCGGAACGGCGGAACCGAGGTTGGGTGTGTGCTTGGTTATCCGCGTTACGGAGCCAATGCAATGTGTGCCAATGGGAGCCCGGGACGGCGAAACCATTGTGAGGATACTCGGGAGACCGGAACAGCGGAACCGAGGTTAGGTGTGTTAAAAACAAGTTTTTGAAAAGGTGATACGTTTATGGAATGTGGAAAATGTCAACACGGTCTTCGAGGAGTCACGTAGGAGAAACTCACAAATCTTGGACACCAACGTTGATTGTTTATCATATACGAATGTGTTTTTGTTAGTTAGAATGGCTAGATAAGCATGCTATGAGGAAATCTTTGACTATGTGTTGTATCGTTGTAAGTTAAGGGTTAGAGGGTTTGGATTATTCTATTGAGCGTTTAAGCTCACGATGTTGCCTTTTTGGTGACCCTGGCCTATTATATTGGTGGCGACACCGGTATAATATGTCAGACTTCATAGATGAACAGGGTGAACTTTACACCTTGGAGGCCTTTGGAGCCGAAGAGCTAGCCCGGATGGAAGAACAAGCGGAGCAGTAGTTAGGAACCTTAGTTCCCTTCCGTTTGTAATGAAAGTACTTCTTTTAAGTTTTGTTGTAATAAAGAGCCTGACTCAGTTTATTTTTAATAAAATTACTTATTTAATGTACCCAAAATTTGGGGCGTTACACGATAAATGACAAAGACTTACTTGAGTTCTAAGGAAATTACACTTGAAAAGCTTAAAGATCTTTAATGGAGTTCCAAAGTTAAAAGACTTAAAAGCTATTAAAGAACTAGATACAAAAGGAGAGAGATGGAGCCCCTATTTATACAAAATGGGTTTCTCTCTCACAAAATCTCTAAAAATATCCTAGAAAATGCAACTATTCCATAAGTGGAAAGTCCAAAAAGCAACAAATATCTAGCCAAAAGCTCGTGGTATCGATACGGATTAAGCAAAGTGTCGATACCACGCTACTAAGTTAAAAAGGGCTATTTCCCCGTAACGCTCCCGTACCGATATGGGTTAAGGCCGTATCGATACAATATTCTCTACCTTCCAAGAAAACTAATGTGTGTCGATACAAAATAGGGTTGTATCGATACGCGTAGCTTATCTCCAGGTCTTCAGGCCAGCCTCCAAGACTTGGCACCCGACGGCTCACTGGCTTGTCCCAACGCCTCAAGCCTTCTCTTTTAGGTCCTGCTGGCAGAAGTTCCACCAGGCGTGGGTACTTGAACTTTCTTGGGAATTAGCCTCGTGATCAAAATACGCCTTTTAAGGATGTTTTACCTGAAACACTCAATAAATTACCTTACGAGCAATATTGAATAAAAACGATAAATTATAACTAATGGTCGGCAATCCTAGAGGAGTTAAAAAAGAGGACACATAAGACTGACTACACACCTATTAAGATCCACCAGAAATTAGACCGTCTCAAAAAAGACTACAAGCTATTCAAAAACCTGACTGAGCGAAGTGGGGTTGAGTTGGGACCCGATTAGTCAAACAGTCACTGCATTGGCTGAAGTGTGGCTAATTTATTTGCACGTAATATAAACCTTAAAGAACCATGATTTAACTTATACCAACACCATTCCACCTTATAGGACTCTAATTTTCAATTTTCCTATTCGTTGTAGGCAAATAAGGATGCCGAAAAATTTATTGGTAAAGGGTTTGACCATTTTGACCTCTTGAACGAGCTTTTGGAAGGCTCATTGGCCACAGGTGTCTTTGGCCAACCCAGCCCCCTAGGGGCCCCCTCATTAGAGTAGGAGCAAGCATTGAGGAATCAAGGAAAGGCCATAAAGAGAAGTGATACCATGTCAGTTGATTCCAGAAAGCGAATTTCTGATAGAAGTGGTGGAACAAGTAGTAAGTCAATGCGATATGAGCAAAAAGAGGCTTATAATAGGGTGGCTTTCGCAAACCAACAAAAGGGAGAGTATTTTGAGACCTTGACACAGCAACGTCTTGAGGCAAAAAATTACTCTATTAAGGCTTGTCTTGAAGGAATGAACCCATTGAAACACTTTGTTAGTGAAACTGCCTTTTATAAGGCATATGACAAGCTTCTTGAGGGAGTCAATTATAAGGAAGGCTTCATAAAGCTAACTCCGGATGGAAGGATGGGTTGGATCAATCGCTTCGGATCCGGGAACTGATGGGAAGAGATGGGGAGGTCAAGTAATGGTTTGTGAACCTAATGCATGTTTAATGAACTTAGGTAGAGAGTCCATGAGTTTGTTTTAAATTCAAGTAGTATGGAAGAGATGTATGTTTCCAATAGTAATTTGTGTTGTGTTTGTTTTTTATGAGCATTATGTCTATTTTTTCACTTTATGAACAATTTAATTAGTGACTTCTAATTTCCAGTAGTAGTCTGTGGTGTAAGAACAAATTGTGATCCTTTCATGCTGGGAGTTTGCAATCATTGTGAGAAGTTTATTGGAGTTTGGTGGTTTTTTTTTATAAGGACTGATTTGGCACGACTGATATGGGTTTTAGTTATATGGCCAAGTGCATAAAATCTAGTAATACGAAGGTAAAGGAAACCCAATACGTATTTAGTATATGGTTTAAGTTATGGTTCCAATACATATTTAGATCGTTAGCTGGACTTCTGTTAACAGGTTTTGTGAGGTCCCATGGTCAGACTTATATGTGTGCCTGTTAACGTAGGTGAATGCATCACCCTTCCTAGAACTTTGCTTTTGTTGGTTGTAGATCAAGGATGTGAATTGGAGAGTCATTTTTTCAAGTCCCAATCTACAATTGCAATCCTCAAAACACTCGTCATTGGCCAGAAAGCAACTCTTTTTTTTTCTTTTGTCCAGCAATAGTTTCAAGCTTACATATCATAATTTTTAGAGAAGGAGCCCAACATAATCTGAAAATCTAGTTTGTTGAACTTTTTTAAAGTGCAAATACATTTTTCTAATAGATTGCAAAGGTAAGGAAATCACCATGTCATCAAGTGGAATTCCGCTTTACCAACTCGAGGACGATTTTAATGATGATGACTTGTTGGAACTCGAAACACTTGCTATGATGGAACGAGATGGGAAACAAAAAATTCCACAAAGAACATGTCCTTTATCAGGACAAGAATATACCACGTTTCTTTTGAAATCCAATCCACAAAACATAAAAGATATTTTACGTGTTGACAAACATACATTTAGAGCACTGGTGATCGAGCTAGTTCGAAGAGGACTACTTGAATGGGATCATAAGAACCTCTCAGTCGAGGAGTCTTTGGCTATATTCTTGTACATTTGCGGACAAAATACACGGGATAGAGTTGTTGCTGACCGCTTCCAGCGTTCTTTGGATACTATAAGCAACCATTTCAACATCATGTGTCATGCTATTTGCAATCACGCTCCCTTTATTATTCGACCACCAAATCTTCAAGAAACGCCTCCTGAAATTCTCCATGATGGAAGATACTATCCATGGTTCCAAGTAAGAATGTATTACATACGATACCGTTTAACACACAATGTAAAATAGATACTTACACTAATGCCTTTTTTAAAAAATCTCGATAGGATTGTGTTGGCGCAATAGATGGAACCAACATAGATGCTTGGTTACCGGCTTCTAGAGAATTAGCATTTCGCAAAAGAAAATCCACCAAAACACTGAATGTAATGGCCGTGTGTTCTTTCGACATAAAGTTCACATTTGTGTACCCAGGTTGGGAAGGTAGCGCCCACGATGGATGTGTTTTCTTTGCGGCAGTATCAAATCCAGGCTTTAACTTTCCACATCCACCAATCAGTAAGTTCGAATTTTAAAAAGATTTTTCTCATATTTGTTTTCGGATCTATTCTAGTATGAACCACACTATACTCACAAGAGTAATTTATGATTTAGATAAGTACTATTTGGTCGATTTTGGATACACAAATATGCTGGGTTATCTGGCTCCGTACCGAGGACAACGATATCACAGGGACCAATGGAATGGGGCCAATACATTATTCCGCACACCATACGAACTATTCAACTACAAGCACTCGTCCTTGAGAAATGTAATTGAGAAATGCTTTGGGTTTTGAAAAAGAGGTTTCCAATACTAAAGGATGTGCCGAATTATGACAACACCCGTCAACCAACAATTGTTACGGCTTGTTGTGTTATCCACAACTTTATTTTAATGCATCATGGGAGAGATGAATATTTTGACGATTATAATGAAGATGTCGAATGGGAAGGAGAAACTAATGAAGAGGTAGATGATGATGTGGGTGAAGTATAGCCTTTGAACACATCTCGTATGGGTTTGGAATTGATGGCGCATAAACGGGACCAAATGGCTATTGACATCTGAGATGCATATTGATTTTTATTGCATTGTACTAGTTTAGTTACAGTAAAATTGTTCGGTTTACTTAGCTTAATTTATATGTGTTGTAGTACTGGACTAATTCTAAGTCTTGTTACATTCGGATTGTACTTGGATGTTAGTAGGAGTTAATGTTGGTTTTGGTTTTCTTGATGTCAATGGAACAAATGGGGGTTTAGTACATTTAATTAATTGTAAGTTCAATTTCTGAATTGGGGTTTGTATTTTTTGGCCATAGTGAATGTATTAGAATGATGCCCTATTGTTCATGGTGTTATTCAACTTTTTCCAGTAGTATTTTGTGTTCTGACTTTTGTACTTTACGTAAAAATTGCTTCATGTGACTGGACTCCCTCTTTTATGAAGTATTACACAATAAGTATGGGAAGCCAAAAATTCTATGTTGTGTTCGTGGGGAAGAAGTGTAACGCCCCTGAATTTTGGTCTATGAAAATTTCGTTAAATATTTGAATTTTATTTGAATTATTTATTTTCTCTTGAGTGACTATATGATTTCTCGTTTATTTCGTTGTAGTTAGATTTTGGTCATTGATTAAACTCTCGACTAGAAAAACCTTCGTGACCAATTTGGTTAATTTCCAACCGACTAGTTGGAGGAACCGAGCAATCGACTTACCTAGTTACTAGATGAACCTTTTGGACCTTTTGAGACTTTTGAACCTTTGCTTTTATCCATTGGTCCATAATGGTTAGGGTAATTTTTACCCATTGGACAATAGACTTTTTATTCCAAAAAGTACATGTAGTCTTTTTAAATTATTATTTTAATAAAAAGGTACTTGTACTCTTTTTGTCCATTGGTTATTAAAGGCAAGGAGAATTATTACCCATTGGTTAATAACCATTAGGGTAATCTTTACCCATTGGACAAAAGCCTTTTCTTTATTTAAATGGTTAAGTACATATATATATATATAAACATGGGATTTTATAAAAAGGACATGTAGTCTTTCCAAAAATTTATTTTAGTATTTAAAGTACTAGTACCTTATTATCCCTTGGATAATAACCATTAGGGATTCTATTAACCATTGGGTAATAGGCTCATCTTCCAAACAAAGTACTTATCCCATTAAACTAATGTTTTGTTAAGATTCCCGGAGTACAAAAGTACATTATTTTATTAATTAAAGTACCCGTACTTTATAATTGTTTATTGGGGAAATCTTGAGCCTTGTAAGACTAAATTACCCTTAGTACTAAAAGTACCCTATATTTATTTGTAGTCTTACATGTTAGTACATACATATATATGCATATATAGTTAGTACATGAGAAAGAGAGAGGGAGAGAGAGGAGAGAGAGGCCGAGAGAGAGGAGAGGAGAGAGAGGCCGAGAGAGAGAGAGGAGAGAGGGAGAGAGAGAGAGGGAAAGAAGGAGGAAGAAGAAGAAGGATTTGATGTGTACTTGACCTTGATCTTCCAAAGTACTTCAAAATCCTTGGTGATTCCTTTCCTAGCCAAATCTTGACCCCATTAACCTCCATTGTACCTAATTCAATTGTTTACATCAAGAATCTTGTACCCATGTCTCCTCCATGGCAACATATCTTCCAAGAATCCCATCCAAGGACTAACATAGCCATGCAAGTCTACCAATTTAGCTTCCAACCTTTCAATCAAGCATGACATGTGAAATAAAGTTGACATAGAGAGAGAGAGAGAGGGCCGGCCAAAGAGGGAGAGAGGGAGAGCCTTTGCCTATAAATAGAAGCTCATTCCAAGCTTAAACTCACACCTTCTCACTTTGCTCCAACTTCTCTCTAGAATTTCTTAGTGTTCTTGCTTCCAAAGTTCTTCTTTTCTTGAGTTCTTGAGTGTTCTTGAGAGAAACCACCAAACCACCTTCCAAAACCACCGTTAGATCTTTAAAAGTAGCTTAGATAAGTTAGAAGTTGTTTCTAGGAAGAGAAAAGTTCATATCTCTTCCTTTCGAAGCAAACCGACGACGTTACGCCGCCGAAATCGAAAACCGACGACCGAATCTTCTTAGTCTTCTTCTACCGCCAAGAAGCACGGTAGGGTCTTCTTATCTTCCACCCCACGTATAAAGTTAGAATTCCTTGTCCCCTATCTCTACGTATATGTAGGATTTCTTTAAAGTAGATTTGTATCAAACAAAGTTCATTTGAAAGTAACTTTGAAAGTTTTATAAGAAATAGATGAGGTTATCTTTGTGAGATTTTATGAGATGCATGATGTGGTTATTGTGTTTCAAGCATGATTATGTAGTCTAGAATTGTATATTCTTGTTGGTTTCATTTTGAGATTTGATAAAGTACTTGATGTATGGAATGTCTTACACTACGGAGTCTATGCATGATGAACGTGACACGAGAAACAAGATAGTAGAGACATGGCACCTAGGGTGTGTTAATAAAGATGAAAAAGTGTGTATTCGAGAAAGGAAATGATTTTGAAACTACATAATGACCGGTTTTGGGTGCATTATGTGAGTAAGATGTGTGTGTGTGTGCCAATGGGAACCCGGCGCGGCGGAACCATTGTGAGGATACTCGGGAACCCGGCGCGGCGGAACCGAGGTAGGGTGTGTGCTTGGTTATCCGCGGTTCGGAGCCAATGCGGTTGTGTGCCAATGGGAACCCGGCGCGGCGGAACCATTGTGAGGATACTCGGGAACCCGGCGCGGCGGAACCGAGGTTGGGTGAGTAAAATGAGTTTTTGGGTAAAAAGGAAAGTGAGTTAATAACATGGTCAACGATGAGTCTAAAAGATGAACACGACGTTAGTTGAGTAAGGAACGTGGATTTGAATACTTGTTTGGACTATATGCATGATTTAAGTTGAATTGTTGTTATTATGCCTTTATGTTCATAAGTTAAGGGTTAGAAGGGTTTGGATATTCTATTGAGCGTTAAGCTCACGGTGTTGCCTTTTTGGTGACCCTGGCATATTATACCGGTGGCGACGCGGGTATAATGTGTCAGATTTCATAGATGAGCAGGGCGAGCTGTACACCTTGGAGGCCTTTGGAGCCGAGGAGCTAGCCGTGATGGAAGAACAAGCGGAGCTGTAGTTAGGAACCTTAGTTCCCTCCCGTTTGTAATAAAAGTACTTCCTTTATGTTTTGTTTGTAATAAAGAGCCAGACTCAGCTTTTATTTCAATAAAATGTTTTATTTAACGTACCCAAAATCCGGGGCGTTACAAGAAGCCAGGTGTAACGCCCCGAATTTTGGGTACGTTAAAAGGACATTTTCATTGAAAACCTCAAAATAAAGTCTGGCTCTTATTACAACAAACTTTCAACAGGAGTTCAATATTTACACAAATGAAGGGGCTTCTAGGGTTCCTAACTACAGCTCCTCTTGCTCCTCCATCCTAGCCAGCTCTTCAGCTCCAAGGCTTCCACGGTGAACTGTTCATCTTGAATAACTACAAGGTCTGACACATTATACCGGCGTCACCACCAATATAATATGTCAGGGTTACCAAAAGGCAACACCGTGAGCTACAACGCTCAATAGGGAAATCCTTACCCTCTAACCCATAACTTACAAACAACAGGTTATAATAAACATCAATTTCCACATGATACATACATACACAGTTAACAATGACACATCCACATTCGATAATCATCTATCGTTGGTGTCCAAGATTTTCGGTTTTCTCCTACGCGACTCATTGTAGATTGTGTCAACATTTTCTCATTTCATAAACGAATCATCTTTTCAAAAACTCATTTTTAACACACCCAATCTTTTCAAAATCATTTGCATTGGCTCCGTACCGCGGATAACCAAGCCACACACTTTCAAAATCATTTGCATTGGCTCCGTACCGCGGATAACCAAGCTACACATTTTTGAAATCATTTGCATTGGCTCCGTACCGCGGATAACCAAGCTACACACCCAACCTCAGTTCCGCCGCGCCGGGTTCCTGAGTATCCTCACAATGGTTCCGCCACACCGGGTTCCCATTGGCACACAATTGCATTGGCTCCGTACCGCGGATAACCAAGCACACACACCCAACCTCGGTTCCGCCGCGCCGGGTTCCCGAGTATCCTCACAATGGTTCCGCCGCGCCGGGTTTCCATTGGCACACATTTGCATTGGCTCCGTACCGCGGATAACCAAGCACACACACCCAAACTTGGTTCCGCCGCGCCGGGTTCCCAAGTATCCTCACAATGGTTCCGCCGCGCCGGGTTCCCATTGGCACACACACAAAACACACACCACACAATGGGCAAGTCCGGCCACATTGCGGTTTTCAAATCTTTTCACCCTTTTCAAATGTTTCTTTTACACACACAAACACACGACTCACATAATGCCACCCAAAACCGGTCATTATGTACTTTCAAAAATATTTTCTTCCTCGAAAACATTTCCTTTCATTAACCACACCCTAGGTGTCATGTTTCTACTTTCTCGATTCTCGTGTCTCGTTATCATGCAAAGACTCCGCGGTAAGCATGAAACACACTAACAAGATCATCCAATTCTATACTACTTATCATGCTGAATCATCAATTTTAGCATAACGCCACATGTACGGACGCCTTTGGAGTGTATCACTTATGCTTTGTTCAAAGCACAACGCCACATGTACGGACGTCTTTAGAGTGAAATCACTTATGCTTTATCACACCACAAGTAATACAAGCAATTCATAAATGCATACTCATAATCATCTTAAAGATCAAAGTACAAATACTTCTAAACTAACGATAACTAAGTAAAGATGCACTACATATGATTAAGAGTAGTAAATAGGGAGAAACTACTTATACGTGGGGTGGACGATAAGGATAACTACCGTTCTTAATTCAAAACGATAACATTTATATTTCGAGTAAGTAAGTAAATAGGAAGTAGTAAGGCTTTCCTTACCGTTCTTTTAGGCGGTAGTAACGGCTTACGGAAGGTTAGTCGGCGGTCGGACGGAGTAACTTCCTACGGCGGTCTCCGGTAGCTTCGAAAGAGAAAGGTTTCCCTCGAAACTTCTTCTTGACTATTATTACTACTACTTTTGGATCGATGGGGTGGTCGAGTGGCGGTCTAGTGGCGGCTTAGGTTGAGTTTCTTGAAGAACTCAAGAACAACTCAAGAACAAAGGAAGAACTAACAAGAACAAAGAAAGAACACAATTTTTTCTAGAGAGAGAAGTTGCTAGGTGAATGTGTGAGTTGAATGACAAACATGGGGTGCTATTTATAGGCAAAAATCTTGGCTCTCCCCCCTCTCTAATGGCCGGCCCTCTCTCTCTCTAAATCCTCCATGGATTTGCTCCATTAAGTCATCAAATCAACCTTTCAACCAAGTCATAGTCCTTCCTCCAATCTTAGGCCAAATCTTAGGTGTAAGGCTATGAAACCAACTAAGATCTTAGGCTTTTTAGGTGAATCTAGGTAATTATAATCTAGGTTTAGCTTGTAGTCATGGTCTAAGGCTAATAAAGGCTAGGATTGTGTCATAAAGGTCCATCATAGGTTGTCATTAGGTAGAAATAGACTAAGGCCTAATAAGGTAGCTTGCAAGGCTAGATTTAGTCCTTGGATTGGACTATGGGAGATCTGTTGGAAGGAAAGGAGACAAGGGTACAAGATTTAGTCTTGAACAAATCCTAGAAGTACAAATGGGGAGTTATGTTTGGTTAGGAGAAAGATTCACCCATGGACTTGAAAGGATGAGGAAGGTCAAGTCAAGGTACAACCAATCTTCCTCCTTTCTTCCTTCTCTCTCTCTCTCTCTCTCCCTCTCCCTCTCTCTCTCGGGTCTCTCTCTCTCTCTCTCTCTATCTCTCTCTCTCTCTCTCTCTCTCTCTCTCGGCATTCTCTCTCTCTCAAGTACTCACACACACACACACACACACACACACACACATATATATATATATAAACAAGGAAGAATAAATAAAAGTACCAAGTACAAGATTTACAAAATCAAATACCCAATAAAGAAATACAATTTGGCACATGCTCCTTTGAATAAATAAACTAGTGTACTCTAGGAAGATCAACTCCCCAATAAATTAATCCAATTGGGTACAAAATCCCAATACAAAATATTAAAAGAGTACTTAGGAAAATCTTAGGCTTTTAAAGGCTACTAAATAAAATATATGTACTTCAACACATGGGTAATTTAGGAAAAGATTAGTTTAATAAGCCCATGTACTAGTTGAAAGAATAATCTTTTTACCCAATGGATAATAAATCTCCTAACATTTGTTGTCCAATGGACAATAGCTACTAGGGTACTTTTATTAGTAAAATAATCAAAAGTACTTTCAAAATAATTAAAAAAGTCTGTTTAAGTACTTTATTCAAATCTTTTATTAAACTCTTTTAATATAAAGAATTGGAATTCTATTATCCAATAGATAATAGTTTTCCTAACTTTTATTGTCCAAAGGACAAAGAATAAAATCAAATTAATAAAAGAAAATAAATAAGTAATTTCTAGGGTTGAAAAAGTTGACTAATCAAATCAACTTTATTGGAAGGTTCCCTAGTCACATCGGTACTTTATTTGGTCAAAAGTCTCTATTACCCAAGGGTCACTAACTTCCCTAACGGTTATTACCCAATGGGTAATAATTCCCTTTGTAGTTAATAACCAATGGACAAAAGAGTACAAGTACCTTTTTATTTTAAAATAAGATTTTGAAAGACTACATGTACTTTTTGGAATAAAAAGTTTATTATCCAATGGACAAAAATTACCCTTGTAGTTATTAACCAATGGATAATGGAGGGGTGGGAGAATACTCAAAGAATAAAAGTACTTTGCACATGTGTTCATAACCCATTAAAATACTATATCTAGTACTTTGCCAAAATATTTAAATGGGGGCCTATTGTCCAATGGGTAAAGATTACCCTAACCATTATGGACCAATGGATAAAGGCAAAAAGTTTAAAAGTTTCAAAAGGTTCATCGAGTAACTAGGTAAGTTGGTTGCTTGGTTCCTCCAAGTAGTCGGTTGGAAACTAACTAAATTGGTCACGTAGGGTTTCTAGTCGAGAGTTTAACACATGACCAAAAATCTAATTATGACGAAAATAAACAAGAAGTCATATAGCCATTCAAGAGAAAATAAGTAATTTAAATAAAATTCAAATATTTAATAAAATTTTTACTGACCAAAATTCAGGGGCGTTACAATCTATCCCCCTTAAAACAATTTCGTCCCCGAAATTGGCACGTAGCTACAGGTTAGACTAGGTCGCTATACCGGTCTCGGAATCATCGACTATCCCCCTTAAAAATTTGAAGTAGGTCACTATCAATCAAATTAAGCCTCATCACTTGCTTAACGAGATGGGGTTGAAGTTGCTCCTGCCGTCGAACAGCTTGCCTCGTCGTACGTCTTCGGTAAGGTCTCCACCGTAAATACTAACGCCAAAAACGGAACTTCTACCAAATCATCATGCGGACTAGCATCCCTCAAGCGTTCCTAGCACATCCTTGTTGAACCCTCATGCTTCTCGATATTGAACCCATTTCCAAAAGTAGGAAACAATGGGTCCATTCTTTATAATCGTAAGGCATGAGTATTCCATCAAACATCGGTAGGTAAGCCCTACGATACTCTTCACTGTTCGCAAAGGCACTGAAAGAACCTTTGCAGTCTCGGGAAATATAAGACCTTGGCAGCGCCAACTTCCGGTGGTCATTTCAGAGGTAGGGTTGCTTCCAATCCAATACTGCCTTAACCTCAATTCCATCCTTGGATACCACATGCCCCAAGAACTTAACCACTTCTAGCCAGAACTTGTCTTGGCATAAAGTTGGCTATCTCAGAGTACTCGTAGTACCATCCGAAGGTGTCCTTCGTGCTTCTCCTGATAAGTCATCGAGCCTTGGTAATGGATACAGGTTCTTGATGGTGACTTGATTTAGCTCCCTATAGTCGAAGTATAGTCGAAGCGTCCCTTCTTTCTTCTTCTCGAACAACGTCGGTACTTCCCATGGCAACGTACTCGGCTTGATAGGCCCCAGTCCAATAGCTCTTGCAATTGGGTCTTGATCTCCCTTAGTTCCACAGGGGCTTTTCGGTATGGTGTCAAAAGAGATTGGTGCGATTCCCGGTTGGATTCTATGGAGAAGTCTATCTCTCCTTAAGGCGATAAGCCAGGAAGTTCTTCAGGAAAAACATCGGTATACTCGCACACGATGTGTGGAAATCCCACTTCCATTCTATCGGCTTCTCCTTATCGGAAACTAGCGAGTATCCAAGTAGTGGATTCTGCCACCTTGATCTTTTCATCGCCAAACTCGCTGTCCGTCTATCCCCCTTAAAAGGAATCGAGTTCTTTCCAGGGTATAAGCTGTCACTAACTTCTGATGACAGTCTATGGCCGCTCGATGCGCTGATCGCCAGTCCATCCCCAGGATTACGTCGATATCCGCCATGTCGATTACTCTGAGGTCGCAGGTCAGGCGCAGGTTAAACGTAGGCTGGCTATTACTAGTTCACACCCTTACGCACTAGACTAATAGCTATACTCCCTTTAGCTGGTACGTGGTCAAGGCCACACGATCTCCGTCCTGGGTAACTCCGAAGGTTCTGAGGATCATCTTGACCTCATTCAGCCACGTCTCGGCCACGACAGGGTTGGTGTCTCCGTGAAAGGTCGGAGGTCAACGTTTACAAAACTCGTTCATCGCTCGAGTTCGAGTCATAGGTCCATCCTCGTGGTTTTGGTTTTGGCGGTTGGCGTTCTGGGTAGTCACAAACGCTTTGCACGATCTGGGCTAGGTCAGGGTTTACGTTAGAGGATTCTCCGTGCTCGTATCCTAATCCGCGGCGCGTATTAACAATCTATGAGGGAAAATCGAAAAGGGGTTTTTACCAAAACAAATTTTCTTTTTGCAAATGGTCTATCTTTCAAAAGTCAAAAGTAGTTTAACAGATAGTATGCAACGGTACTCTTTAAAAATAAAATAGGTTTTTCATAGATAAGAACATCATACAACATAAGCATAGAATTACAACATAAACATAGAGTTCTTCCACAAAACAAATAGATTAGAACAAGAATTCCTACTACAAGCTGAGACGGTCTACATAGTCCTATAGTTGGGCAAGCCTTATTCCATACTGCTAGTGCAATATTCTAGGGTAGTTTGGCTCCGAAGACTTCCCTCAGCCACATCTCGTATCTCCTTTCAGCTGCGGTCTCTTCCCTAAGAAGACGCTCACGTTCTTGTGCGAGCAGTTCTTCCATAGTCGGGATGTTTGGCTCCTCCACTGGTTCCGGGTAGTACTGAGAGAGGTTTAGTATCGCAGCTTCTAGCTCTGGGTCAAACATGAGATCATCATTGGGTTGCTCAAAGTTTTGCACAAGCGGTGCGAGGACTAAGGTAGGCGGAAAGTTCTCGGGAACTGCAACTGGTGGAGGCATCTCCCAAGTGATTGGGACATCATAGAGCTCCATGTCATCCTCTGATGGGGATGTTGGTTGAAAGTACTCAAGTGCTAGTAACGAGCGATAATTGGCCAAAACACGCCGGGCAAAAGGTGGGCGTCCTCCTTGTGGTATGTTCGACATCTATAACAATAAGGAAGGTTATATTTCTAGACTTATTGGGGCAAGGGGTAGTTTTCACGCCATAAAGAGTAAGGTGCAAGTCCACACATAAACAGTGATCATATACTAAAGAAAACATAAGTCCCTTATTACCAAATAAGATGAGTACAACGAAGATGGCTTACCAGCCTAATCTCTAGTTACAACAAAAGGTCCACTACTACCAATTCCTTAACATCTTACGTCCTGAAGGATTATAACGGTTACTAGTTTTATTTCATGCACGCCTATGCAATCCTTAGTCTTCACGGATACTTTGGGGTCTCGTCCTCCTCGAGATTCTCTTCACCTAATAGGTTTTCCTCCTCGGTCACCTCATTGGCGTCCTTATCACCTTCGACTTCTTCCTCCGTAACTCCAACCTCAAAGTTCTCCATTGGGGGTAAGACACCGAAATACTCATGGAAAGCAGACAGGATAGGAAACATCGCAGAAAACCAAGCGTCCTTTTCGACGGGAGTAGGGGTATTTTGCCGCATTCTTTGGAAATCTCTCTTTTCTGCAATTACAGCAGCTACAAAGTCGGGATCTTCCAGTTTCTGGGCTGTCAGGGTTTCTATGGCATTTCTGGGTTGATAGACTTCGGCTAGAATATCAACTAGATGTTTCATCTACAAGAGAAAGTTTCAACCTCAATTAGGAATATCCTACGACAGGGTAATCACTTTAAGAAGATTTGAATCTACGTTCCACTTTTGATTCTTGATTTAAGTCATCATCCAATTGTTCGGAAATTTCCAGCTCAGCAGTACTGCCAATTTTCGTGCCTTGCTTCAATCCGAAGATTGTTTTGACAGAATTCCACCCAATTTGGGACGGTAAACTTAAACTCAATACAAGATGGTGCAACGGTCAAACTATCTCGTGGTTCTACCCATTCTACCCATGACCGAAGTTTTGAACCTAAAGCTCTGATACCAAGCTGTAACGCCCCGAATTTTGGGTACGTTTAAAGGACATTTTCATTGAAAACTTCAAAATAGAGTCTGGCTCTTATTACAACAAACTTTCAACAGGAGTTCAATATTTACACAAATGAAGGGGCTTCTAGGGTTCCTAACTACAGCTCCTCTTGCTCCTCCATCCTAGCCAGCTCTTCAGGTCCAAGGATTCCACGGTGAACTGTTCATCTTGAATAACTACAAGGTCTGACACATTATACCGGCGTCACCACCAATATAATATGTCAGGGTTACCAAAAGGCAACACCGTGAGCTACAATGCTCAATAGGGAAATCCTTACCCTCTAACCCATAACTTACAAACAACAGGTTATAATAAACATCAATTTCCACATGATACGTACATACACAGTTAACAATGACACATCCACATTCGATAATCATCTATCATTGGTGTCCAAGATTTTTGGTTTTCTCCTACGCGACTCATTGTAGATTGTGTCAACATTTTCTCATTTCATAAACGAATCATCTTTTCAAAAACTCATTTTTAACACACCCAATCTTTTCAAAATCATTTGCATTGGCTCCGTACCGCGGATAACCAAGCCACACACTTTCAAAATCATTTGCATTGGCTCCGTACCGCAGATAACCAAGCTACACATTTTCGAAATCATTTGCATTGGCTCCGTACCGCGGATAACCAAGCTACACACCCAACCTCAGTTCCGCCGCACCGGGTTCCTGAGTATCCTCACAATGTTTCTGCCGCACTGGGTTCCCATTGGCACACAATTGCATTGGCTCCGTACCGCGGATAACCAAGCACACACACCCAACCTCGGTTCCGCCGCGCCGGGTTCCCGTGTATCCTCACAATGGTTCCGCCGCGCCGGGTTCCCATTGGCACACATTTGCATTGGCTCCGTACCGCGGATAACCAAGCACACACACCCAACTTTGGTTCCGCCGCGCCGGGTTCCCAAGTATCCTCACAATGGTTCCGCCGCGCCGGGTTCCCATTGGCACACACACAAAACACACACCACACAATGGGCAAGTCCGGCCACATTGCGGTTTTCAAATCTTTTCACCCTTTTCAAATGTTTCTTTTACACACACAAACACACGACTCACATAATGCCACCCAAAACCGGTCATTATGTAGTTTCAAAAATATTTTCTTCCTCGAAAACATTTCCTTTCATTAACCACACCCTAGGTGTCATGTTTCTACTTTCTCGATTCTCGTGTCTCGTTATCATGCAAAGACTCCACGGTAAGCATGAAACACACTAACAAGATCATCCAATTCTATACTACTTATCATGCTGAATCATCAATTTTAGCATAACGCCACATGTACGGACGCCTTTGGAGTGTATCACTTATGCTTTATTCAAAGCACAACGCCACATGTACGGACGTCTTTAGAGTGAAATCACTTGTGCTTTATCACACCACAAGTAATACAAGCAATTCATAAATGCATATTCATAATCATCTTAAAGATCAAAGTACAAATACTTCTAAACTAACGATAACTAAGTAAAGATGCACTACATATGATTAAGAGTAGTAAATAGGAAGAAACTACTTATACGTGGGGTGGACGATAAGGATAACTACCGTTCTTAATTCAAAACGACAACATTTATACTTCGAGTAAGTAAGTAAATAGGAAGTAGTAAGGCTTTCCTTACCGTTCTTCTAGGCGGTAGTAACGGCTTACGGAAGGTTAGTCGGCGGTCGGACGGAGTAACTTCCTACGGCGGTCTCCGGTAGCTTCGAAAGAGAAAGGTTTCTCTCGAAACTTCTTCTTGACTATTATTACTACTACTTTTGGATCGATGGGGTGGTCGAGTGGCGGTCTAGTGGCGGCTTAGGTTGAGTTTCTTGAAGAACTCAAGAACAACTCAAGAACAAAGGAAGAACTAACAAGAACAAAGAAAGAACACAATTTTTTCTAGAGAGAGAAGTTGCTAGGTGAAGGTGTGAGTTGAATGGCAAACATGGTGTGCTATTTATAGGCAAAAATCTTGGCTCTCCCCCCTCTCTAATGGCCGGCCCTCTCTCTCTCTCTAAATCCTCCATGGATTTGCTCCATTAAGTCATCAAATCAACCTTTCAACCAAGTCATAGTCCTTCCTCCAATCTTAGGCCAAATCTTAGGTGTAAGGCTATGAAACCAACTAAGATCTTAGGCTTTTTAGGTGAATCTAGGTAATTATAATCTAGGTTTAGCTTGTAGTGAAGGTCTAAGGCTAATAAAGGCTAGAATTGTGTCATAAAGGTCCATCATAGGTTGTCATTCGGTAGAAATAGACTAAGGCCTAATAAGGTAGCTTGCAAGGCTAGGTTTAGTCCTTGGATTGGACTATGGGAGATCTGTTGGAAAGAAAGGAGACAAGGGTACAAGATTTAGTCTTGAACAAATCCTAGAAGTACAAATGGGGAGTTATGTTTGGTTAGGAGAAAGATTCACCCATGGACTTGAAAGGATGAGGAAGGTCAAGTCAAGGTACAACCAATCTTCCTCCTTTCTTCCTTCTCTCTCTCTCTCTCTCTCTCCCTCTCACTCTCTCTCTCGGGTCTCTCTCTCTCTCTCTCGGCATTCTCTCTCTCTCTCTCTCTCTCTCTCTCTCTCTCTCTCTCAAGTACTCACACACACACACACACACACACATATATATATATAAACAAGGAAGAATAAATAAAAGTACCAAGTACAAGATTTACAAAATCAAATACCCAATAAAGAAATACAATTAGGCACATGCTCCTTTGAATAAATAAACTAGTGTACTCTAGGAAGATCAACTCCCCAATAAATTAATCCAATTGGGTACAAAACCCCAATACAAAATATTAAAAGAGTACTTAGGAAAATCTTAGGCTTTTAAAGGCTACTAAATAAAATATATGTACTTCAACACATGGATAATTTAGGAAAAGATTAGTTTAATAAGCCCATGTACTAGTTGAAAGAATAATCCTTTTACCCAATGGATAATAAATCTCCTAACATTTATTGTCCAATGGACAATAGCTACTAGGGTACTTTTATTAGTAAAATAATCAAAAGTACTTTCAAAATAATTAAAAAAGTCTATTTAAGTACTTTATTCAAATCTTTTATTAAACTCTTTTAATATAAAGAATTGGGTTTCTATTATCCAATGGATAATAGTTTTCCTAACTTTTATTGTCCAAAGGACAAAGAATAAAATCAAATTAATAAAAGAAAATAAATAAGTAATTTCTAGGGTTGAAAAAGTTGACTAATCAAATCAACGTTATTGGAAGATTTCCTAGTAACATCGGTACTTTATTTGGTCAAAAGTCTCTATTACCCAAGGGTCACTAACTTCCCTAACGGTTATTACCCAATAGGTAATAATTCCCCTTATAGTTAATAACCAATGGACAAAAGAGTACAAGTACCTTTTTATTTTAAAATAAGATTTTGAAAGACTACATGTACTTTTTGGAATAAAAAGTTTATTATCCAATGGACAAAAATTACCCTTGTAGTTATTAACCAATGGATAATGGAGGGTGGGAGAATTCCCAAAGAATAAAAGTACTTTGCACATGTGTTCATAACCCATTAAAATACTATATCTAGTATTTTACCAAAATATTTAAATGGGGGCCTATTGTCCAATGGGTAAAGATTACCCTAACCATTATAGACCAATGGATAAAGGCAAAAGGTTCAAAAGTTTCAAAAGGTCCAAAAGGTTCATCGAGTAACTAGGTAAGTTGGTTGCTTGGTTCCTCCAAGTAGTCGGTTGGAAACTAACTAAATTGGTCACGTAGGGTTTCTAGTCGAGAGTTTAACACATGACCAAAAATCTAATTATGATTAAAATAAACAAGAAGTCATATAGCCATTCAAGAGAAAATAAGTAATTTAAATAAAATTCAAATATTTAACGAAATTTTTACTGACCAAAATTCAGGGGCGTTACACCAGGCATCTACGATGACTTGCCAGCTTGTAGTGAGCAGGTTAACAAGTTCTTAGGCGCTGTGCATAAAAAATACACCTCATAGGATGAGGCCTACAATGCTTAGGTGACTTTCACCAAATAAGTTGAGGAAACAGCGCCACCTTCTCTTCTCCCATTAGCAGATGATCCAACTGGATCCTCAACGGATTACACACGTCCAGCTAGAGATTGGTTTAGAATTGGCCTTATTCTCGCTATGGTTTTTTGCTTGGGTGTTGTGGTAGTCATTATAATAATGGTAGTTTGATATCCATTTGTGGTTGTTAGGAGTTATTTTAGATGAATCTGTTCGTATGTTTTTCAACAGAGTACTGTGTACTATTTTATTTATTGTTTGAAACTTTAATTAATTAGTATTGCATGGATGCATGTTTAATTTTTTGAGTTTCTCTTCAATTAACAATGTATCGTTTATTTATATGAATTGTACCTTACATTTGGCAAATGGAAATAGAAAAATTCAAATATGAAAGGGCCTAATCAAGGCTAACCATGAAAAAAAACACCCCTTCATTTTAGCAATTGAATTGAAATCCCAATTTTACTAAACCACAATTCACTAATGAATTGGAGCATTTGGGGTGAAAAATGGGCCATAATGCATGTTTTATAAAAATATATGTATTTGTGTAGGACCATTGGGGTTTACCCAAAAAAAAGGGGGCTATCTTGGTCGTGAGAGAGAGAGAGAGGAAAGAGACAAAAGTAACTGCAATGTAGGGAATCAAAACCCTTTTGAAAAACTGTGGGTCCAAAAGGGACACACAGCCACCTCAACTGTACATTTTCAAGCGGGAACAAAACTCAGTTTTGAAAAAGATTCCAACTTAAAGGGTAACGGAGCAAGGTGAATATTCCATTTGAGTTAGTCGCATTGTTGCAGGTCGATCATTTTTAACATCCCACTACCTCACCTCAGGTTCCCATCTAAGTTCTCCATGTAGGACTAGTAAGACATAGTATAATGGCAAATATCCTAGGTGACATTCGTTAATGTACATCAACTGATTATCTCCTCTCAAATGCAAGACAATATCTCTCATACCGTTGGCTTTTGATCCATCTCCTGGTATAACTACCGCAATTTCATTGTTGTTGGTAAATTATATTGCCGCCGATCTTGTGATGAGCTGTAGTGAAGATTGGTAGGTAAAGTTTGTCCTGCCATATCCAGTTGATCCAGAATTGCATATGCCTAATAAAATTTATCCACAAATGGATTAACTTGCAATAAAGTTTTTTGAATAGTTTTTAGTATATCCCTTTCTTAACTGTTGATTTCTACAATTGCGGACTTCCAAAGCTAAAACAGGATCATAAATATACAGTTGAGCATATGATGCATCCTTTCCCTTTCGTGTCATGCCACACCCTCAATTCTTAAACATAATCATTAATAACTTTTCATAATTAAAATCCTTGCAATTTCGAACAGAACTCCCACAAAATATTTTTTCATACTTATTTGACTAAAAATCAAACACAATTCAAGATACTACAATAGAGGGACTCCAACCCAAAATTGCATAAAGAAGAGATCAATGAATAAGTTAAATTTATTACATTCCTTCGGTGTCAATGAAAAGATATAATTAAAAAAAATTACAAGTACATCTTTTAAAAAAGAAGTGGTTTACAAAGATGGTTATCCGTCAATCTCGCTTTTAAAAGACACTTGAGATGCACTCCAAGCTACACGCCAAGATGGGTACCTGAAAATGAAGGGTTGAACTACACTAGCCCAATAAGAAAATCTCTAACAAACTCTATATGTTTATGGGAAGACGAGTGCCAAGGAAAATTTTTTTACTAAAAATGATAACGTTTGGACTAGAAGTAGAGTATGTGACTCAATCCCAACTTTTAAACAAAAATATACATGAATTCTATCCCACACACATACATTCTTATCCAAGCACAACCACCTCCATACTTAAAATCTTATCTTTTCCTCACCCAAATCAATCCTTATCATTGTGTTTCCGTTTCCGAGACTTACAACCATTTTATTTTTCTTATATTACTTCATTAACAAACTCCTCATTGAGGTCTACACATTTCGTATAAGAGAGGTATAAATCTAGTAATGACACCTCATACACGACCTCCTAACACTCACACTCACATCTAAGCCAATCTTCCTAACGTAAGGCTAATACTTACCGTATCCTCATCATGTCCCCTTTTCTCACATTTTTATCTCAACTCAAACATGTCATGAGTTACCCACCTTCAAACACACGTACGCCTTTCACTCTAACATCAAATTTATCATCTAACCATAATTCCTTTTCAATTGGGTTTTCATTATGAGTCTAATATACTAGTACCATTATAAATCCTTCATAATACATATATCACAACACAAGTATCAAACACGCATTCATACCAGATAAATGTCCTCACACATATCATAACAACAGGTCACAAAAATTAAAAAGTCTATAAAAAGAAAACAAGGCATATATTGACATTTCAAACGGTCCAAGATGTCAACTCCAGTTCAAAGTTCATATTTTCTCATATGAATGTTCCATTCTTTCTTAGTTCCACATTATCAGTTACCAAATCTATTTCGAATTAAAACCTTCCATTTTGATTGCCAAGAAGTGTAGAGGAACACAAAACTAATACAAGTCAAACTCTGTTAATTCGAGCTTCAATACCAGAGTCCGTTGATTTGTGCCCAAATACCGAAGTCCATTGATTAGCTCAAGAATACCAAAGGATTTTTTTTGTTAAAAATTCTTTTTCCAAAACATCAAAAAAACCATTTTCTCCATTCTTCCCGAATCCTTATTTGTATTCGTCTTTCATCCTCAAGTTCTCTTTCATCTACAAGTATCATGCATTTCATTTCCATTGCTTTATATATTTCATGTACATTTCCTAATTATTTGGGACCCTGTGCGTCCCTAGCCGACATCGCATCGATTAGCGGATCCGTTTATCCCTAGGCGTTTGGGACCCCGTGCATCCCCTACCATCATCACACCGTTTGGCAAATCCATTCATAATCGCTATGCCATTCAATTATCCACCATGCCATCACATGTATTATTTAATATGTCCATGTCACTCATATAGTGTCATATATCCTCATTAATCAAGCAATTTCATTATCCAATATTTCTCCAATCTCCATACATAACGAAACATGCCTTTCAAGCCAGCACATATATCAATTACAGGTAGATAATCTCATTTACACAATTTTCACAAGAAAAACACAAAAGTCCAACTCTTTCACATAGTAAATCCACCATTCATTCTCATTAATCAACAAAGCATTTTCTCGCACATCAACAATACATATTCTCATCGTTCATTAAATAACCACATTTTCATTACTAGTTCATTCCTCACAAAACTTCATTATACAAGACTATTCGTTTTACTACAGATATTCTTATTTCCTCCATAACCTCTTCACCAATCTATTGGTTGTACCAAGAAGTATCAACTAATCATTCTAGAGCCTAACGTATACAAAATATGTCTATCTCGAAGACCTAGAAGTGTACCAACTCATACGTGAGGTTCAAATACAACATAACCCCCAAAGTTGACATGAAACCATACAACGAACCTATCCTCTCTTGGCTACAATATCTTATCGGTTTAGAATTAGGCTATGAGACCACCACCGTTAGAAAGTAGACTTTCTGAACATCAATTTTGATATATTATATGCCCCAATGGATTACAAATGATAAAGTTATGCTCGTCCAAAGTTATCGAAAAAATCTGTCACAAGGTCCTAGGTATCAATACCACCATAACAAGGTATCAATACCAACTAGCTTAGAGTGTTTACAGAATGCTGGGTATCGATACCAAGCCCCTTAACTTGGGTTTTTCAATACGCGATTTCAGATTTCCAAGGGTTACTCGAAAACCAAAAACAACGATCAAACGCAAATTTTAGATACCAAATGTAACGACCCGGATTTTTACCCTATTCTTTTTAATACAAATTTGTAATGTTAAATACTAATTCAATAATTAGTTAGATTAATTAAGTAAAATACATAATTATGTTGTATAATTGATACTACTCATTTAAATGTATATATGATACTTATTCTTTAGATATACATACATTTATACCCATCCTTCATCTTTTCTAACTACACCCTACAAATCCTAACTAAACTTTATCTAAACAAAACCCGAACTCCTATCTCTACCATTTCAGCCGAAAATTAGGGCCTCCACTCATCCATTTGTAACTTCCCATCCTCCCACGTATCTGTCCATACTTTCCATAACTCTTCCATCACCTCACATCCCCCTTAATCATCTCCACCTTTTCCCCTTTTTCTTATGAAGCCAACACCCACTTCTTTTCCATTTAATTCAGCAGAGAGAGAGAGAGAGAGAGAGAGAGAGAGAGAGAGAGTGTGTGTGTGTGTGTGTGTGTGTGTGTGTGTGTGCTGGGCAGTAAAGGAGCATGAGAGGAAAAGAAGAAAGAGGGAGGAGAAGAAAAATAAAGAAGATAAAAGGAAGAAGGTTCCACCACAAATTTTATTTTCGTTCATTCCACGTACCTGTTTTTATGGCCATTCCCCTCCTAGTTAAATTCGTTTTTAGGCTGTGTTTTCTTCATGAAACTTGTAGAGGGTGTCAACAGCATCGATTTTCACCCAAGAATCACCCAAAATGGTCAAGAATTGATAGAGTTATCGCCATTCAAAGTTCGGTAAAATTCTCGGATTCTGATTTCCAGGCAAATTCAGCGACCCTTCTAAATTTCCATTTTTCTCCTACTTAGAGTGGTATTCGGGCTTAGACTTCTTCACAAAAGTTGTAGAGCGTTTCAAGAGCTTCACGTTAGATACAAGAATCATCCAAAACGGAAGAGGTGTGGTCAATTTATTTCAGTCCAAAGTTGCTGCTGGAATACCGATCTTTCGCCGCCAAATAAAAACCCACCGGACTCTACAGTCAAGTTTTTTGTCCGAACTGAGGTAGGATAATCGCTTCCCTACTTTCCCCTAAGTATATTTAGTCCCTATATATTGATTTTCACGAGATATAATGGAGAACATCGTGTTCATACATCGAAATTAAAAGAAACAAAATATGCTCTGTTTTGGAAAATGGAAACCACTGTTGCACGTTTTGTTTTTAAAAGAAGATGTACTAAAATTACAGTTACCCCCCTGTGTTTTCATTAGTTCTAAAGTTGACGCCAAACTATGTGTTAACTTATTTTACCAATTGTTGTTTACATTTAATGTTATGATGATAAATGCGTGTTATGACCAACTTGTCTTGGTTATTAACTGTGATTAATATTAAGGTGAAATATATAAACACCCCATCAACTATCACTCTTTCTCGTAAACACCCCCTCACATTTAAAAGCATCCATGGAGACCCCCTCAACTACTGAAAATGAAAAAAATGCTAACTCCATTAACAGAATGGAGGAAATGCCAAGATACCCTTTTCTATTATGCCCTTAAAGGAAAATTTAAAAAAAAATCCTGAAATTGTTTACCCCACCGCTCGAGGGAGAGAGAGAGAGAAGGAGGAGGAGGAGGAGGAGGAGGAGGAGGGTGACTGGAGGGCAAACTGGACATGCTATCCACCGAGATAGTAAACAAGGGAGTCATCGAGTCCTCGGACCCGGAACGCGGGCTCCCTTACTTCTCCATCCGCATCCGGAGATACCTGCCGAACTTCGTCCAGCGATGAACCTCAAGTACGTCAAGCTAGACTACCATTACCTCATCAACCACGGCATCTACATAGCCACGGTGCGGGTGCTGCTGGTGCTGGTTTTCGAGGCGGAGGTGGGGAACTTGAGCAGCAGCCAGGAGGAGATCTGTAGCAAGTTTTGGAACAACACCAGCGTCGCCCATGCTTGCTACGAGGGGGTCTATTGCTTGATAGATCAATGGCTGCGAAAATCGTAAGGATTTGTTCCATTTCCATGGTCAATCCTTTGATTACTATAGTCAATGAATCATAATAAACGGTGAATAATTATATTCGACGGCACTAGTTTGATAGTTTTACAAATCTGAGTCAATTCGGTTGAATGAGAGGGGCTGTTGCGCAAGGGAAATTTTTGAAATGATAGCTTGTACATTAATTCAAAGTGATTTTGGAGATTTCTAAAATTGGGGTTAGGGTTTGATTTTAGGGATTTCTAAAATTGGTGATTTGTGGTTTGTGATAGTTGTGACTGTTGGTGTAACGACCCTGATTTTCGGTAAATAAAAATTTCGTTAAATATTTAAATTTTATTTTAATTACTTGGATTTGCTACTAAAAAATTCTTTTTAATTTTAATAATCCGTCGTAATTATATTTGAGACTTATAAAATTATATCTTTTCGCACCGAACAATCTAGTCATTTTCTAAAGACAAATATGCTTGTAGAACCACTTGTATTTTTTTTCTAGTGAGTTAAATAAAATCTTTAAATTATATTTCTTGGCTAGAAATCCTACTTGGCAAGTAGAATTGGTTTCCAACTAATTAGTTAAAAAATTCTAATTACCGTTTCAATCTAGTTACAATACCCTAACCTTAGATGGGCCTTTTAGACCATCTTTGAGCCTTATGAACCCCTTCCAACCCTAGTTAAACCTGGTGGACCTTATAAACTTTCCTAGAAACCTAGTTAAACCTTTTGAACCCATGTATATATCCATTGGATATTAGAAACTAGGAAAACTATGGTCCATTGGATAATAGCATGACTTGACTACCCATCATTGTACTTTAGACTTGTCATGTCATGAATAGTGTGACATGATTACGTATCCAGTGGATAATAAAACCTAGGAAAGTTAGTGACCATTAGTTAAAGCCATGACATCATAGTACCTTTGACTTGTCATGTCATGAATAGTATGACATGATCGTTTATCCATTGGGTAATAGAAAGTAGGAAAATTATTACCCATTAGTTCATTAGGTAATCAGAAGTATGTGTATCACTGTACTTATCCCAACCCATATGCCAGTGTACTTTCTCCAACTTATAGGACAGTATGCTTTCCCCAAATCTATGTGTTGTCCTATTTAGAATAATCTTGACATCACCATCACCTTTTACCCTTTGGTTAATAATTGCTAGGAAAATTTGTACCCCTTGGATAATAGAAGTTAGTCTTGCCAATGAAACCTAGATTGGACCAGACAAGTCATATAGGAATCTTGGATCATGGAAAACTCTTATTTTGCTTCTAAAAGAAGTAAGCCTAAACCTAGTCACATCAACCTTACTTACCATCAATATCCCTTGGATAATAATTGTTAGGAGAATTTTTACCCCTTGGATCATGGAGACTAGACTTGCCAAGGTGTACATAAACTTGACAAGACTAGTCATACCATAGGAGTAATCATTTTTATTCCCATGTTTAGTCATTTCAAGTCATAATTTTCACCAATGATCTTTTACCCATTGGTCCATAAATGTTAGGAAAAATATTATCCCTTGGACAATAGATTCCCATGACTAGTCATTTCAAAATCATTACCATTATTCTTTACACATCGGTCCATAAATGTTACGAAAAATATTATCCTTTGGACAATAGATTCCCATGACTAGTCATTTCAAAATCATTACCATTATTCTTTGTCCATTGGTCCATAAATATTAGGGAAAATATTATCCCTTGAACAATAGATTCCTATGACTAGTCATTTCAAAATCATTACCATTATTCTTTACCCATCGGTCCATAAATGTTAGGAAAAATATTATCTCTTGGACAATAGATTCCCATGACTAGTCATTTCAAAATCATTACCATTATTCTTTGTCCATTGGTCCATAAATGTTAGGGAAAATATTATCCCTTGGACAATAGATTCCCATGACTAGTCATTTCAAATTCATTACCATTATTCTTTACCCATCGGTCCATAAATGTTAGGGAAAATATTATCCCTTGGACAATAGATTTCCATGACTAGTCATTTCAAAATCATTACCATTATTCTTTGCCCATTGGTCCATAAATGTTAGGAAAAATATTATCCCTTGGACAATAGATTTCCATGACTAGTCACATCAAATTATTACCAATATTCCTTTGTCCATTGGACAATAATCGCTTGGGAGAATTTTGTTCATTGGGTAATAACCAAAACTTTGGCTATAAATAGCCCTCCCATACTTCATTTCAACTCACACCAATTCTTCCTCCACCTTCTCTCTAGAAAGCTTAAGAGTTCTTATTTGTTCTTGCTTAATTCTTCTTTGTTCTTGAGGTTCTTCCAAAGTTCTTCAATAAACTCATCCTAAACCATCTTTTCGATCCATAAAGTTAGGTAGTATAGTCAAGAACTAGTTTCGAGAGAATCCCTTTCTCTTTCGAAGCTACCGTAAGCATTCCGTAGGAAGTTACTCCGCCCGATCACCGACGTATTCTCCGTAGCCGCCCTACCGCCAAGAAGAAAGGTAGAGTCTCTTGTCCACTAACTCAACGTATAAGTAGAACCCCTTGTCCCCTAACTCTACGTATAGAACCGTATGTTAGAAAGTAGAATACCTCTACTCACTTTCCTAAGTATAAGTAGATTATTCTTAACGGATTTCGAAAGATAGAACTTATCATTTGATTAGAAATATTTGTATTTTGATCTTTAAGATGATTATGAGCATGCATTTATGAATTTCTTGTATTACTTGTGGTGTGATAAAGCATAAGTGATTTCACTCCAAGGGCGTCCGTACATGTGGCGTTGTGCTTTGAATAAGCATAAGTGATACACTCCAAAGGCGTCCGTACATGTGGCGTTATGCTTTAAGTGGTGTTTGAGCATGATATGTAGTATAAAGTTGGATGATCTTGTTAGAATGTTTCATGCTTATTTTTGCCCTACCGCGGAGTCTTTGCATGTAACGAGACACGAGAATCGAGAAAGTAGAAACATGGCACCTAGGGTGTGATTAATGAAAGGAAATGTTTTCCGAGGAAGAAAATATTTTTGAAACTACATTATGACCGGTTTTGGTCGCATAATGTGAGTTGTGTGTGGGTGTGTGTAAAAGTAAGATTTGTGAAAAATCCAATGAGAACCCGGAGCGGCGAAATCATTGTGGGGATACTCGGGAACCCGGAGCGGCGGAACCGAGGGTTTAGTTTTCAAAAACCCCAAATGGGAACCCGAAAACCCCAAATGGGAACCCGGAGCGGCGGAACCATTAAGGGATACTCGGGAACCCGGAGCAGCGGAACCGAGGGTTTTGAATTGTGTGCGTTCCCATGGGAACCCGGAGCGGCGGAACCATGGTGAGGAATGGCTTGGTTATCCGCGGTACGGAGCCAATGCAATTGTGTGCCAATGGGAACCCGGTGCAGCGGAACCATTGTGAGGATACTCGAGAACCCGGAACGGCGGAACCGAGGTTGGGTGTGTTAAAAACGGATTTTTGAAAATGTTGATTTGATTATGAAAAGTGGGAAATGGTGACACGGTCTACGATGAGTCGCGTAGGAGAAACACAGAAAAACATGGACACCAACGATACTTGAATAGTGAATGTGGATGTGCTATCGTTAATCGTTTTTGTTAAACCTGCTTGTACTCTGTTGATTTTATGATCTATTGTTTGTAAGTTAAGGGTTAGTGGGTTTGGATATTCTATTGAGCTTTTGTAAGCTCACGGTGTTACCTTTGGTGACCCTAACATATTATATTGGTGGCGACGCCGGTATAATGTGTCAGACTCTGTAGATGAACAGGGTGAGTTGTACACCTTGGAGACCTTTGGAGCCGAAGAGTTGACTAGGATGGAAGAACAGGCGAAACTGTAGTTAGGAACCTTCGTTCCCTTCCTTCTATTATGGAGATTATGATGTAATAATGAGCCAGACTCTACTTAGTTTATCAATGAAATTTTCCTTTTAACGTTCCCAAAATTTTGGGGCGTTACAGTTGGAGACCGAGTGTGGGAGGGGGGTTTGGTGGTGGTGATTGGTGCCTGGAGGTGGTTTGGTATTGTGGTGGTGACAATGGTGCAGGTGGTGAAGTTAGTGGTGGTGGATTGTAGATTGTGGTGGCGACAATGGTAGATTGTGGATTGTCAAAGGACATTTTTGTCCAAAAAATGCCTAATTTGCTGACATGTGACCTCCTAGCAAATAGTTTTGAGATAGAAGGGTGTTACTTGGGTAACGGGAATAGGTGAGGGGGTCTCCATGAGCGCTTTTAAATGTGAGGGATGTTTACGAGAAAGAGTGATAATTGATGGGGTGTTTATGTACTTTCACCTAATATTAAAATGTATTACTGTACAATACCTTACTTTATTGTTAGTAAGAAAGTTGATCAGTTTAAAACCAAATGGTATATTGGTAAATGAAAAAAAATGAAACAGTAAATAGATAGATAGATAAAACAAATATAGACTTCAACCCAGTAACACTAGAATTCTTAAATTCACCAGATTATAAATATCCTACGGATTTCGAAAATACTAAAGGAAATCCTCAAACTTGATAAAATTATATACTTGTTCAATAAAATTTAAATAACTTAAAGGCTTTGGCCCATCAGAAAATACTTCGTGTTTTCTTACTCGCACAATATTATTTGATATGTACTTTTATCTCATTGAAATGTATCATATTATGAATTGAGCTGTTATGATTGTATCATGTTCTACGTGCTAGAATGGACTTAGGTTCGCGGGATGATTACGAGTAGTGATTCATGTAGACGATATTAAGTAAATAGAAAATGGTAAAGTGTTGGAAATGTGAGTGTGTGGATTGTGATTTGAGCCATAGTGATGGCAAGGATAACCAATGGGGTCCTGTGATTTGAGCCATAGTGAGAAATGTTGTGATGCTAATGTATAATGTGTCATGGAAAAATTTGCTTCTTTGTTCAAGAGGGAATAGATCTCATGAGACGGTTATAGTTAGTGGTAGGTGATGTGCGACCCTAATATATGATGCATCATGGGATGACTCGATCCTCCTGTTATGGTATTAAAAGTGAGAACATACTAAAAACATAATTTAGGTGTGCTCACCGATAACCCTGGTACAGGATAAGTAAGAGGAATGGTGGACCCATGAGACGGTTGTAGTTAGTGGATGTGGGAGGAAAATGATCTCGTGGAGAGGATCCTTAGATTCATGTAAGATAATGTATAGTAAAGAAGAAGACAATATTCTATTATTCTGTACCTTATGTGTATTATCTATTGCTTTACTGTTGAACTGCTAACTGTAGAGTAAAAGGTTAGTAGGGTTGGGATTATCTACTAAGTTTCAAAACTTATTATAGTGCCATTGGGCTGGCGTTTCATGTCAGGTAATCAAGAGACCAAATGATAGAATCCACTACAAGATGATCCATACCAGAGTGAGGACCTCCCAGCTGAGGAAGTGGAGTTTGTTGAGTCTTGGTTACCTTGCCCTTAGAAGCTCTGTTAATTTAAAGTATTGTTATTTGAATTTCCAAAAGTGTTATCACATTTGTCGAACTCTGTTTTATTTCGTTGGGTCGTAAGACAATTACATAGTTTTGAATTTGGTATTTGAGATTTCGCTGCTAAACTCTGTTTGATAAAATTTCATTTCTTAAATATGGATTATAAAATCAATTATAAATAATTTAATTAACGTGTCCAAAAATCGGGCGTACACCAAATCTACTCGTAAACACATAAAGAGAGCGAGAAATTCCTACCTCGAAGATTAGAAGTAAACCCAAGCACTCCAAACAAGCCCTAGACCTTCCAAAGCCAAAATCCACCAAATACTTTCTCGAGCTCAATCCGCGCGATCAAATCAAAGACACTAGAATGAAGTGAGATACACATGGGTTCTAAGGATCTATGGTTGTATTGCAAGAATTTCGATCGAGAGAGAGAGAGAGAGATAGAGAGAGAGAGAGAGAGTGAGAGTGAGTGTGGGGTGGAGATTTGAATCTTCTCCTGTACACCTAACATGTATATACTTCTATTGATTTTACACTTTAATCCCTTCACTATCAAACACAACCTCCTCTCCCCACTACTATTTTACAACTACACAAAAGCTCCACATATATATTATACACAATCAACACAATCAACATACTTTAAAATTATAAAGTAAAAGAAAATTATTCCAGGTCTCTACATGGCAGCAGTGAACCTGCTCGAAGCCGCAATTCCCTATGGATAGTGACAGATGTAGGACCCCTTCCAGTAAGCACTCGTGGATCCAATGTAGGACCAAGATTGGTGTCGTGTTTGTTGTATAAAAACTCTTACCGTTTCACTTTGTAATTTTGCTATGCTCTCACCTAGACCAAATGATTGTTCGAAAGTTGGATATGAGAACCACTCTCCAAATATTAGTAGCTGATCCAAAAAAACAATAACAACGCCACTAGTAGAATACAAGTATCAGCACTTTCCAGTTTCCTCCCCTCAAACCTCATATTCCTTGGTATTATAATCCTTATACTCATTTTGTACTCGACATTCCAAAGACCTAAAAATGCTCATTGTCCCAGCAGCAGCCAAACACTCCGCATATCAATGCATTAGTTTGACTTAACCAAAAAAATGGGCATTTTAATTTCAAGGTATAAAATCTAAATTTGGCTGTCAACATTAGCATCTCCATAGTGGATGCTCTAAGCATCGGGACATCTTTTTGGCCAACTCCGGTCACACTAACAAAATGTCTATATAAAAGTTGGGTGTGATAACCACTACTCCAAATATTAGTAGCTGATCCAAAAAACAAAAACAAGGCGACTAGTAGAATACAAGTATCGGTTTTCCAGTTTCCGCCGCTCAAAGCTCATATTCCTGTGGCAAAAGGCCTATAATTTTAAGCCAAAAAAGGTAATAACCATATATACTACTAGTGGGTATAAACCCTTGTACTCATCTTGTACTTGACATTCCGAAGAACTAAACATACTGAATTATTACGTATTGGAATCATCAACCCATGGTGTAAGAAGGAGAGGGCAAATTGATTACAGTGGTCTTGATTTTCGTCATCATATTAATACTGTTGGTTACTCCTTGCGAACCGATTCCGCTGTCCTTAAGACCCTGTGTATCAAATGGCAGATTCCATAAAAATCTCTAACAAATAATTTATAGTTAGAATGGAATTACGAACATAAAAAAACACATCGATTTTCCTAGTAAAACTGGCGAAGTTAAGTAAAATACATCCCCGGAATGGCTGGTAAGAGTGGTAGTATACAAGGATGCAAAGTGATTCATGGAAGGAAAAGATGACAAAGATAATAAAGTAAAAAAGATAAATTTGCTTTCCTTGGTAAATCCCTTAATAAATCTATGATCCAAACAAAGCATTAAGGCCCACTAGTTAACAATTAAGGGGTATATAATACCAAAGGATAAATGATGCTATTCAGTATTAGTAAAGTCTGTTAAAAAAACAGAGTAACAATGATGCTATTCAGTATTGGTAAAGTCTGCTAAAAAAACAGAGCACTAGTGAAGGGATTAATAATGCTACATCCTCACTTTTCATTTGACCAAAAAATAAAATAAAATGCTACATCCACCATGGTGCTCGGTATCCCATGTTTGTAGGATTTTGCATCGGACGGATATTTAGTCTGGACCACAAAAAGTCTAACCAAACACAAAATATGTAGTCCCCTTCTAATACTTGGATCCAGACAAACAAACTGGGCCTAAAAGTCATGCATGAAAGATTTCCAACTTGACTGTGTTATGCCACTAGAACGATGTGCTCTCATACGAACTTAGGCTCCGTTTGATTGGATGTAAAATATTTTAGCCAAAAACATTTTACATGGTTTCCAATGTTTGGTTCTTGAAAAATCCGAAAAATGAATTTTATGGGAAAATCTTTCACCACTTTCGGCTTAAAATGACTTACTACCGTAAACCCCGTAAGTTATTTTACAAGTTCGTCTCTGTTGGACTGGTTGATTGAAAATTCTGTTTCACACTCGCGTGGCTTGCAAAAGGTTTGCAAAGTAGGACTCTCTCTCTCTCTCTCTCTCTCTCTCTCTCTCTCTCACACACACACACACACACAAACACACCAGGAAGACTCCCTCTACCCATGTGCACCAAGCCAGGTTGGAAACTCCATTGATAAGTACACACCTACCAATCCCCAACCCCACCTCTCTCACATATGGGTGGGTCCCATCACAATTGTGAGAGGAACCCACATATATGTGAGAGGAATGTGGTTGGTAAGTGTACATGTAGCATTTCTGACGGGGAAATTTCCTTCATCTCTCTCCTAAACATTTTCGAAATACCCAATGCTACAGTAGGCCGAGTAGATGAGTTATTCAGTTGTGAAAATAAAACTGGACTCCAACCAAACACCAGAAAACAATTGGAAAATTTTTTTTTACATGTAAAATGTTTTACATGGAAAATATTTTCAAGTGTAAAATATTTTACGTCCAACCAAATGGAGCCTTAGTGAAAACCACAAAATTCCAGACCAACTTCAACGTTTCTGTTATTTCTGCATTTTGGAGAGAGAATTCACCTGGAAAGGGAAATGATCCGGTCCACGAGCTGGTGCAGAGTTAATCTGAACTGTTCCTGTCTCCATTGCATCACTAATCAAAATTGCTTTGTCGATGTCCCTTGTGAAGACACAACCCTGTGTAAATACATCAGCTCATAACCACAAGGATAGACTAAAGGAACTAAATCTACAATTGCCAGATATTTCACTGGTTTACGAATGCCAATTATTTTTTATAGTTCTTTAAGAAACCCTACGTCCATGCACCAAGCAAACTCTAATATCTATCTGTTTCGTTAAGTGAAGTGACATTGAGCTAGCAGAAACTTGCTCAGAAATTTGACAACATCGAATCTACAGAAAGTTAGAAGTTTCAAACAACCCAAAAATGTAAAAGATACTTTCCAAAAATGCAACACTCCAATGTTTGTTTCCCTCTTGTGGGGGGCTCTATCATTCGTCAAATGCGTCAATCAACATGTTGAATCTTCCTTTAGAATCTGGGCGGGTATATTCACTCTTATTATGTAGAATCACCATATATATGCATCTGCCCTTTCATGAGAGAGAGAGAAATCGTATCATCGAGGACAAAATAAAATCTATGCTACATGGTCCCTTTCTAAATGCATCTAAGTACCTACGATGCTCAGCCAATCGTCTCAGATACTTGTTCAAAATGTTTGATAGGATACTCAACCGACGACATACCTCCTAGTTTGAGTCTGACCATACAACTATGCATAACACTCCAATAATATGGACCAAACGCGTATGACAAATTGCAGAGAATCATACTAAGGGTGATGAATATCTTGCCGTGTCTGTGTATCCTAGGAAAGAGAATTACATGAACGCGACACTTAGATATATACCCTACACCGATACCCATACAGAAGTCTGTGTCAAAAAGATTAAAAGTCTACAGAAACAACTCCCTCAATTCCAGTGAGAATATCAGAAGGAAAAGTGAGTAAATCCCATACCTGAAGACCAAAATTGCTAGCATTACAGTGGCGTATTCCTTCTTCAACAGAGTTAATTCTAATAACAGGTAAAACTGGGCCAAACGGTTCCTCCCACGCTATCCTCATATCGGGTCGAACATTGTCTAAAAGCAACGGCCATATAAGATTGCCCTGCCTCTTGTATTCCTGACAAAACATCGCTCCTTTCTGCTTTGCATCCATTACAAGCCCTTCAATGAAGTTGGCTGAGGATTCCGTGACAACTGGAGTTATATCGCAGTCATCCTCTGGTGGCCCCACAGTCAGCTTTGCCAATATCTCATTGACTTTCTTGACGAGTTCATCTGCTACAGATTCCATTACCAAGACAACCTTAACTGCTGTGCATCTCTGACCACTGTATAGGTTGAAGCATATAACAATTACGACAAGATCCACAGATCACTCCATAAGTCCAAGATCCAAACCAAGCCTAAGGATTCTAATAGCCAAATACCTTTATAGATGTAATCTCTTTTAAGGTATACTGCAGTAAGTCAAGAAAACGTAGTTACACTTTTTCTTTGTGTTTGGGGGCGCGGGAAGGGTGGACTGTTGATTTGGTATGCAACCGCTCTAACCAAATGGTGAAGTGGAAACGTTTGAAATCATATGAATTTGACAGTAAATGAAGTAAATACTATCCAAAAGATAGTTAACAAATTTAAGATAAAACTAATAATTCCTAAGTTAAAAAGTTTGGACAAAATCTACGATGGCAGATATCAATAAAATCACATCTCATCACCTGTAAGAGAAGCCTCCTTTAACAATGTTGGATGCTGCCAAATCCAAATCAGCATCCTCAAGAATGATGCACGCATCTTTCCCACCCAGTTCCATTTGAAGAGGGATCATCCCAGCCTTCTTCGAGATTGCAACTCCAGTGTCCCCACCCGTAAAACTGAGCAAGAGTAGCGAAACTTGTAAGTGGAAAGAATGTGACAGTCAGCGGGTCAAGAACAAAACCAAACCGAGCCTTAAGACCCAATCGATTAGAGTCGGCTACATGAATCCGTTTTCTCCATTGACCTCTCGAAAGGTGGTCAATGTAATCACTAAAAGCCAAGTTTGGGAGGCTTCCCAATTTAAGATTTTGTTTTGTTTCCTATCCACAGAGTTGGGCCTTGTTTAAAAATTGACGATAATGAAGCGTGAGGAAAGGAACATAAAAATTTTAATTTGTTCCTTAGTGTGGTTCCTAATATGGGAGAAAAGGGGAAATCTAAGGGAACATTACAGGAAAGTGATTTTACTCCTCATTTACCTTTCTTGTTGTTTTGGGTCATCCAAAGTCTATTTCTTTGAAAATTGCCACATTAAGTTTGTTCTAAGTTTCTCATCACAATCAAACATGCGGTAAGTTATTTTCCTCGCAAAAAAAAAAAAAGAAAAAGAATCCACCAGTTTTCCCTCACTTGGTTTCCTTTCCACAAGTTCCAAAAACCCTCTTTGTTAGGAAGGACCACCACCATTCATCCCACCAAAAGATGCTATTATATCCGCATCGCATGAGTTTCCTTCTTCGTCATATATGATGCGCTTACATGTTTAATTATTTGCAAGACATCCCATAATAGGGAACAAAACAACTCAACATTCCTGAAGGGTGGAGAATTGAAAGAAAAGCTTTGAAGTATCAAAAAGTAGGTGGTACACGGCCCACTTGTATGTGAGGGGTTGTGGATGCTGTTGTGGTTGGATTGTTGTGGTGTGTGGGCCACACTTGTATGTGAGGGGTTGTGGATGGTGTTGTGGTTGGATTGTTGTGTATGTATATCTAGTTGGATTGTTGAAGTATTAAATCTCTTCTGATCCGCAAAGAATCACCTTATACAGTTAACTCCAGGATGCATTGTCAGGAAATCTCCAATTTCCGAGCCTTTTCCAGTAACGCAGCTGATAAGGCCTTTTGGAAAACCAGCCAAGTGAAAGCAATGCACCATATGAAGTGCAGCTACAGCACCCTGAATTGGTAATTTACTTAATTATTAGAAAGAAAAAAAAGAGGAATAATCGCAGAAAGGAAGTCAATAAAAAGATCTGTAATATGCAATCACATACAACCTTTTACACACAGGAACAACGCAGTGATGCATTTTCAAGTGTCTTGTCCTTACCTGGGTGGGAGGCTTGAGCACAAGGGAGTTACCAGCAATTAGTGCAGGAGCAATTTTTGAGACTGCAAGATTGACAGGATAGTTGAATGGTGGGATAGCCAGAACAACACCAAGTGGAATCTGAATTGAAACACAAGTCATATGACTATCATATCTTGAATCAAAAGGTCAGGTCATGTCATTAGAGTCATTCAGACATCTTATTACAGATAAGCAACTTATTACAACTAAAACAAGGAACAAGGTGACCAGAATAATACGTTTCATCAATTGGTTTCGATTTTAACACATAGCTGAATAGCCCACAACAAATTTACTTTTCACCTCCTCACAAGAAATTTCTTAACATGATATAACTGTTTTTTCTTTTTTTCAAATTAAAATGGTCTAACTGCTTATGAACTTGTTCCTAGCTATAAGATGACCGATGCATGCTGTAAATTTACTAAAAGTGGACTACCATCACCAACTTCAGTGAATCAACCAACCCCATAGGTATGCTAAGAAATGTGATTTACAGGAAGGGTGATCTTAAAAGAAGATTAATGGCTCAAAATTTAGAAATTCGATTTCTCAGAAAGAACAAGCTGATTTGATGGTTGGCGGTATAGGAATCAAGAATTTTGAAACTAACCACGCATTCAGATGGTTTGATGGTTTTTTGAATAAGTTTTAAATAAGTATTATTGTATAGTTCCAGTGGATGGTTCAAATGTGGAAATCTAAGAGAAGCACTTGTAAAATAACTCATTCAGCTTCTTATTATTGAACAGCATTTGCAGGATCAGTAATCTGGATTTTTTCATATGCCTGGACTTTTCTTGTTTGCAATTTGAAGGAACATATAATGACAATGCGCGGTAAAGGGGGTGTAAATGCCCCAAGCACTGACAGAAGTGCTAGAACTAACAATCAATCTTTGTTAATAAGTAGAGAGGGAGGTTTCTCAAAGGATGTTTAGCCCTTAAGTGTCCTGTGCCTCTTATAGGTGTTGTTGAATGGATAGCTATGAAGCAGTTGCTAAATCCCTGTGTGGCTTTGGTTCTGTTAGTCTGTGGCCCTTCTTGTTTTCTGGGGTATATTTTGTTTTCTTTGTTGGTGTTTTTGTTTCTGGTTGTGCTCTTTTGAGCCTGCACTGTATGCCTAGACTTCAAGGGCATGCCCTTGATCCTTTTTCTTGTGGTATGTTTGGTTCTCAGTGGAAGAACATACCCAAAAAATCTTGCTTAACAAGTTGACAATTTTACCGACGAGAAAATCTCATTGGTTTCATCTCAATATCTCATCCTCCAAACAAATACACATATTTAGGCTCATTTATCCACGATATTTTCAACAATTTAGTATGTAATGGTCTGGGAAAGATGGCTATGGATTCTACTACCCCTCCAAATTAAAGGACAAAGTTTGTTTTCATTGCAGTCAAACCTCCGAGTGGACAAATATTTATGATATCAATTTGTTTATTATCTTTGCAATTTGACTCGTAGATTATGTTAGCATAACAAATACCGTACAATATTCGTAAAAGTCTAGGCACGATCTTGTGATGTCATTAACCTAAATAAACCAGTCCTCTTCAATGATATAATCATTAGTTTTTGTTGGACAATGCTATGTGGCAGTCAACCTCTCCTTAACCAACTAACAAGCTTTATCATGGTCAACCAACCAAATGAGATTGGTTTGCTTTGTTTCTTTCTGTTGTGTATTTTAATAGCACCTATACTACAATGCGGTGACAACTAAAAATCTGAGTGCTATGATATACCGCGCACATACAGATATACATTTACGTGGCACAGAGGTATATGACAAGGTCAATAGTCCAGTATATATGCAAGACTTTATAAGTTCCATCGAAAACTGCATGCCTCATAATATTCCCTTAGAGAAACTGAAAATGACCTTTTATTTTTTAAAGTGTTAGGTACAAAAGAGAGACACTTTGGCCTGAAAATAGAGGGAAAAGAAAGTCAATAAAGGGCCACCGAAATAAAAGATATTACAACATGCCTAAAGAATGAAACAAATCTAAAGAGTGAAGAACAAAAATAACCTTGGAAGTGAGGCAGTATTTGGTCCTTTCATTTCCAGGGAAACTATCAGACACCAGAAACTTCCCTTCCCCAAGAATTCTAACCCCTTCTTCGGCACAGTATGACACCAAGTCCCCAGACCTCACAACCTTCATCAAAATACAAAACCAATTTAGCACATGTTACAAACTTAAAGGGTGTGCATATGCGATGCACACGGCATAAAAACTTCACAAAATCAATGTCAAAATGTTTCTAAGTTGAAAAAAAAAAAAAAAACTGCAGCAGCTAATCAAAGGTAAAGCAGTTTAGATAAGCAGAGAAAAACAAATGCAACTGCGAGCGAAAAATTGTGATAACAAGGTAGCACGAGTACGACTTTACTTTTGAGTTCATACCAACTCAGAATATTCCTTCGTCATAACATGGAATGGCTACATATGCATTTAGTACAAAGTATCAATTAGCGCCCAATTTTAGTCATGCTAAAGAAAAAACATCATGCAACAAAAGAACTCTACACAATCCATACACTCACTTCAGTGACAGCATCTTTAGCAGGTTTGGCAATTTCTTTCACAAGGCACTCAGCAATGGGCTTCTTATGCTCTTTAAGCACTGCAGCCGCCATGTGAAGCAATTCTGCCCGCTTCCACAGCGGCGTTTTCGCCCATGATTTCTGGGCGGCCTTTGCAGATTCCACAATCTTGTTAACCTCTTCTTGATTACAAGCTACTCAAATTCAGCAAAGAAATAGTAAGGAAATTGGCAACCCCATATACAAAAGCCAAAAGGTTGTCTCATACCCTTAAGCCATAAAACTTGAGTTAGAATTAATGGGAGAGCAATGTTTTTCCCCCCTAAAATTCAAGACGAAGATAGAAAGAAATTTGTCAACTTGGACCAAATACTAATAATAATAATTAATTAATTAATTTGACATGGAAATGGAAAGAATTTGTCGACCTGGTTTCCAACCCAAAAACTAGAATTCAGTTAGAAACATTGACGAGGCCAATTTGGTTTGGAAATTTCAAAACAGCGTTGTAGACAGGGGCGGACCGAGGTAGGGGCCCACGGAGGCATGGCCCCCACTAAATTTTGTAAAATTTCATCAATATTCGTCTATTTCAATTATGTCCAATAAATTTTTTGATACGTTCCAGTAATATTACTCCAAAATTCTCTTTATGTGGAAATTTGTAAGACTAATTCTTAGAGTGCTAAATTTTCAAACCCTCCTTTCGTTCAAACATACTCATCATCAGTCATCACCAATATATATTACTAGCAATTGAATATGTATTAGTAGCGAATTGCCCTTGCCTAAAGGCACTTTCAACATAAGTTTCATATCTCTTCGTAATTCCCGTGCATGAACACATTTGCCTCCAAATTCACTTTTCCATTTTCACAAAGTATCAGAACCAATTTAAGAGAGAGAGATTGAGATTTGGTAGAAAAAGGTGAGAACAAGTATTCCTTTTTTATTTTTTCCTAATCATACGATCATAAATTTTAAAGGAAGTGATCTAACAGTTATAGATGTTGCTTTCATTTATATGCCTAGACATTTTTAACAAAAATTGCTCTATTTTATAATATAGATTATAATGAGCTTCAGACATTCTGGTAATAAGTTTTACTAGTTAAAAAGATTCCAACGTTATAACTAATATGCGCCCTCACTGAGCCAAATTTCTGGGTCCGTGGTTGCAGAAGAAATTAAGTTTGGAGACAACATGCCATTTTTATACTTGGACCTTTTTCAAAATTGATTTTTGGAAATGGATATTTCAATTACAGTTTCAAACGGTTAACCGAACATATTTTACAAATGGTTTTTCAGAAAACGATAAAAGAAAATGGGAAACACAGGCACAGTGATCATACATCATAGTTCTTCTTTTCTCAAATTCAACATCAGAAATTGTAAGAAAGTTATCGACCAAGTTCGCAACAGGTCACCGGAAACATAAAATATTGAGGAGAAAAAAAAAACAGCCAGAATTAGAGAGATGAAGGTTCTTTTTTTTTTTTACTCAAAACAAAACAGAGCAGTAAGAAATCTATCGACCCATTTCGCAACAGATAATCAGAAACCCAAAGCTAGAAAAACTTTAAAAAAAAAAAAAAAAAAAACCACAGAAATGGTGAGTTAGGCTTGTTTGAGAAAAGAAAGGAGGGAATTTTTTTTATTTACCTTGGACCTTGAATTGGGTTTTCCTGGTTGTTGGGTTGACGATGGACACAGTTTTGCCAGAGCTTGAGACCTTCCATTCCCCTTCGGAGTAGTACTTGTAAACGTCGCCTTCTATGATCTCTGAAAACGCACAGGTCCCTGCCATTATTATTGTCTTATTCCTTCTTCTTGTTTTTTCTTGTTTTGTTGTTCTGATGCTGTTGCCACTTGGTCTTAGAGAGAGAAAAACAGGGGAGAGAAACGAGGGGAGCGTGAGAGAGTGGAAGGTTTGAGGTAGGAGCATGTTAGTCATCAGTCCTTCCGTGTCCTCTCGTTTGAGTTCTCAATCTTCGCTCTCGTTAATTTAAATAGTTTTTGATGCTCTTAGAAGATACTTTTATGCTTGCGCATTACTTTAGAAGTTTCTTTTTGTTTCTTTTAATAATCTTTACAAGATTCAAATCAAATCTTTTACATCATACTTTTATTTTGGCGGAAGGAATCGGAATACTATAAAAATATAGATAAAGTTGAAAAACATTTACATAAAACACGAAAAAGACCCAAAAACTTCTCTTGGAATATGTTTCGTCGTGTAAAACAAAAACAAAAAAAATTCAACTTTCGACTATGTTTTAATGTTTTTTCAATTCCTTCCGTCGAGAAGAAAAATATATTGTAAACATTGAACCCGAATATTGTAAAAACCCGAATATTGTAAAAATTAAGAGAAATCAACCAAAATAACTCTGTCAAAATGAGACACACACATTACCCAAACTCCTGCTGTGGGAGCTAGCTCAGCTGACGCAGGCCCAAGAGCCTCGCCACTAAAGAGTGGCACCACGACAGAGGGCCCAAGGAGCCTGCACCAGTAGTCAAGCACCCAAACCACAAAGGATGGGCGAGACTTGGTTGCTTTGAAGGAGGGCAAGAGGATAATTCTGCATACTAACTCACCTAGACAATTGCTGATTAGGGAGAGGCATAGTAGACACCTAGGTGAGTTGTTACGTGGAGTTACCCTCTTTCCCTCTTTTAAAACTCTGTCAAAATGACCATAAGAAGTTAGGCCAGGGAGGCTCTAACAACGTTCAAGAAAAAAGAGGCTCTAAACAATTGGCTTATTTATACGAATGGTCTTCAAAGTATTTTTAAAATATTAATTTGGTCCCTAATAGACAAATTGCATCTATTGCATCCCTAACATTTACAATGCACGTTTAAATGGTCCTCGGAACTACCTCTGTCCACATTTTATCGTCAATTACAAGGGCATTATCGTCAAACCTCTCAATTTTATTTTTACCAATGGTTCTCAAAGTATTAGCGAAATATCAATTTGGTTTTCAACATAAAAATCATGTTTTTTATCAAACAAACTACCAAACACCACTTATCTTCTCTATTTGCAGAATTCCTTGGATCCAAATCAAAACCCTTATCCAATCTTGGCCATCATTAGTACCAACAGCCACTACACTCCAACACGTTCTCCACCTTCAGCTACTAGGACATCACATGGCCAATCATTGCTCTCCATTCACACCAGCCACCATGCATGTTCCCCTTGCCTTCTGATTCCTCCCGCACATCACACCCACAGGCGAAATGCAATTGAACAGACAAAAATAGTGGTCGTCAAAACAGCGATGGCGAATAAGCGACGCAAGAATGAGTAGATATGGCGACTTTTTGTGTTTCAGAGGGATTTCTCGAATAATAGAGCTTTAGACATCGGGATTAGGTGACGACTATGGTATTTGCCGATTGGGAGGTGACAGGAAAGATGGGATATGGCGATCGAGGTGGATGTCCGGCAGTGGTTATGGTTGTGCGTATTTAGGGATAGGATTATTTTCCCAAAAACGTTCTTGCCGCAATCCATTATGTTCAGTGATTTGACTTAATTTTTGTGTTGTCAAAAAGTTTGTCATGATTTGTATATTGAGGACCAAATTAACATCCCGCTAATACTTTGGAGACCACCGGTAAAAATTAGCCAAAGTTTAAAGATAAAGTTTTATAAATATCCCAATACTTGACGGTGACCACAAATAAAGTTAATTTAAAAGACCATTTAAACGCACATTATAAACATTGGAGATGCAATAGACGTGATTTGTATGATGGGGACCAAATTGACATTTCACAAATACTTTGGAGATCATCCATACAAATAAGCCTTAACAAAAATAAAAAAGAAATTAACAAATATAAGCCATGCGAAAAAAAACGTTAAAAAGTTAGCTCGAAGGGCCGAGTGGTTCTGAGTGGTAATGGTGACGTGATACAAGAAAGACCAGTTTTATTTTAGTGGGAAATTGGTTCTTTTATTTTTCTTTGCGGATATTTTTCCAAATTTAGTTCCTTTTCTTTTCTTTTCTTTTTTCATTTCTAAAGCGTGAGAGGCTGGTGTTCTTAATTCTTTTTCTTTTTCTTTTTTGTCAATAGGTGTTCTTAATTCAACGACGCCTATTCCTTTTCTTTTCTTTTTTAACCAAAAGAACAAATCAACTACCCAAGTGGAGGGGAGATACTCCCATGCACATGAGCAAAGTTCAATTTCTGTAAATATTCATTCCCCTCCCCTAGTCCCCTTTAGAATAGAATAGATTAGGTTTAACAAATGGAAAAAAAAAATTAGCAATCTGATTTTTATGTTCTCTAATTTTTATGGGCAGCTAAATTTTGAAAAAAAAAATTAATATTCTTATAGATAATTATCATAACTGGTATGTACTAAATTTTCTTTTTTAGTGTGTTCTTATAATTTTTAGAATTAATTATTCGTCTCAACAAATAAACCAAAAATATAAAAAAATATATGAATTGAAATATAAAAAAATTTAGAGAAGACCATTCTAAATGTACTAAAGCTTACTTTGTAAAAAAGCCTTTCTTCTGAAATTCGAATTGCTAAGATGAATAATTTATTTAGAATATTTGAAGGGAATTTAAGGAAAATTGAGAAAAGCCGAACGTAAATATAATTGTCTAAATTTAAGAGAAATAGACCTTATGGTGACTTTAGGGTTTGTTTGAATTTTGTAGAAAGAAAGAGAAAAAAAGAGTAATAAAATTTTCTTCCTTCTGTTTGGTTGGTACGTAGTGGAAAAATTGAAGAAACATGAAAAACTAGAGAAGAAAAAATAGTAAAAAAATTTCCCATCTTTCTTTACCTTTTCCTTCTTAATCATTTTTCCGTCTTTTCTCATTCTTTACTCAACTTCCAAACAGACCATTTCTCACATAGAGCTCTATATTTAATACTATCGATGGTAAGATTGTTTAGGTTCCGGCCGAAAGAAGAAAAAAAAAAGATTGTTTAAAAAAAATGCTTTGTCCCACTCTAAGACACATAATTCGTGTGTATGTGCATGCGTGAAAGTGTATTTGAAACATATCTCAAACTACTAATATTTGAAAGTGAGCAAGGATAACACGAGCGCAGTGCAAGATTTGAGAGCAAAAATGCATGATATTTTGAAAGATTATGTGACTAAGGTCCCACAAACATTTTTTTTTGTTTTGTTTACATTTGACAAGAAGAGAATAAAGAGTAGGAAAATTGTAAGTCTTGCGCACACACATTACGTATTTACTAGTGAGGTAGGTTGCGGGCTAGGCCTGCGGATATGTCATTCAGCCTATTTATTTAACATTTGCTAGTTTTTGTACGTTCAAATAGCTGTCATGTATGTATGGTGTAAAATAAATCTAAACACCGACCCTTGCAAAAAGTGCTCTTTAATTAATTAATTAATTTTAAGATCATGCTTAGTTCCCAATAACTGCATTCGCTATTACTTTATTTTGTCTGTTCGTTGGGGAACGGAGGTGTTATTAATTAGACGACACACGAGATCGTTTAAAGATATCCGATAAATACTAGAATAAATGATTACAAAGACCATAGCACCAATAAAGGTTAGTTTTGTTTTGAAGCCTTTGGCATGATTCTGATAGATTCCATTAGATTTCATATTTCATGGTTTTTTGTCAATATTATTTCATATTAGATTCTCATAGGAAGTATATTCATGATCAGTACGTAATTAGATTGCTGATTTCATCCATTCAAAGTCAAGATCAACAACCACTTGTCCTTTCCTGTTCGGCTAATATAAGCCAAATAGCTTATTTTTTTATTCTTATTTAAAAAAAAATTCGTATTTATTAGTTTTTCGTCAATTTTTTGGCGATTATTGCATCGTCATGACAAGAGAAATCTAAAAAATAAAACAATTACGATTGAAACCTAATTTTTTTGAATAAAGACAAAAATAATTCAATAAGCCAATTTTTTCTTCTTTATTCAAAAAAATAGAATTTCGATCATAATTTTTTACTTTTTAGATTCCTTTCGTCTTGACGATGCAACAATCCCCAAAAAATTGACAAAAAACTAACAAATACGAAAAAAAATTGAATAAGAACAAAAAAAATAAGCCACTTAACTTATTTAGCCGAACGGGTAGTGCTGGATAGGTTGGGAAGTATATGGTACATACTTTTGACATCTTTACTTCGAAGTTTTCGCAGAGCACTTTGTTTTCATCGGACCATCCACATAAACCCACTTAAATATGTAAGTATCTTTGGACTTTCTTAGTTTTCAAATAATATGCAAATCATGTGGGTTCTCCTAATTAAACATTGTGTTCTGGTTCACTATTGAATATACTAATCTCATAGCGAACTAGGGGAATAGAATGAGAAGTTTAGAATTCCTTTTTGGTTAATTGCAGAGTGTTCTCGATCAGCTTGCGCGCATCTCGCACCAGTCTCGATGTCCCTTCTCACAGTCATTTTCTGCGTTTAAGCGTGAGGTGAGATAACTCCAAGAGTTGTTGGCAATAAGAATTGAACTTTAAACCCTAGGATGTAGCAAAGATCTAAAGTTTCAGGCGGAGACGGGGGCTCTACTGCCTGGTAGGAACAGTAGGCCCTACCCACACCTCAAAACTGTTGGTCCTCTTCTTTTGTTTTGATCTGCTGGTTTTGCTCTCCTTCGTCTACAAAAACAATTCTCATGGGCACAAAAGAAAAAAAAAATTAGAATAGTCATATGGTCCAAATTTTCAATCGGTTTGAATCGGTACAAAAATCTTATTTTTAAGTTCATTTTTTCTTAAAGGGTCATAATTAATTCTTTGCTCTAATGCTCTTATATGATAGCCCTAAGAGACTCATAGAACCAAATAAAGATCATATATTTAATTATGAGAGCCCCATAGATAAATATTATATAAATATGATTCTTTAGAATAAAATGATCCAAAAAATAAAATATTTGTACCGGTACAAATGGATTGAAAATTAAAGCACTTAATTTTTTAACTATATTTTTAAATATATAAAAACCGTATAAAAATTTGTGAAGAATTATATTTATGATTGGGAACGTAATGGTGGAGATTCAGTTTTTTTTTTACCCATGAGAATTTTTTATTTTTTTTTGTCATTTGATGCTTGCACTACTGGGGTGATAAACGAGCCAAGTAGGTAGTTGATCAAACTTGGTTTGAAAATTTAACAAGTTTCAAAAATATGTTCGAGCTTAGCTTGTTTATGAGATAAGCCGATTTCAAACTAGTTTTAATCAAGCCAAACACGAGTTGATCTCAATTAGCTTGAATTTTTTACACATAATAATCCGAACAAGCTAAATAATAGCTTGTTCAAGCTTAGTTTGAAATCTTAAGGAGTTTAAAAAAAATATATTTAAGCTTGGTTTGTTTATGTGACAAATCCATCTTGAACAAGTTTTTAACGAATGAACGCGAACTCAAACTCGAGTACCTTGGTTCGTTTAGCAGTCCTACACTACCATATGTCTAATTCAGTTTTTTTTTTTTTTTCCCCATGAGAATTGGTTTTTGTGGACAAAGGAGAGCAAAAAAGAGGCCCAGGCGGTCAGCACATCAAAAGAGAAGAAAGGGGACCAATAGTTTTGCCTCAAAACTACGTAGTTTTGAGGTGTGGGTAGGACCTGCTGCTCCTACCAGGCAACAGAGCCTCCGCCTCCGTTTTAGGCCAAGACCACAAGAACTCCCCTTAGAGTTAATAATTTTCTAGACGTACGTTGCTTATAATCAAGGGCAAAGTCCACTTATATACCATGTGATTTGGATCATATGCGAATGCATCTCTTAGGTTCAATTTTATGCATCCGCACCCCTTGTGCTTACAAAAAATGTGCAGATCGATGCACCCAATTAACGAAAAAAATGCAAAATCCACTAATGAAAATAATGAAAAGTCCAATACGCCCACCACATCTTCTTCCTTAAATCTAACTAATCTATCTCTTGTACCAAAAATTGGATCCGAATAGTCCATGATATTGTAGAGTTTAACGAGTACTACATCTGTACCAAATTATAAGTTGATTGGAAAATGAGAATAGAATTTACTTTGAAGTGAATTTTCAATTTACGTTTCATTTTAACAAGAATAAGATTATTGAATTATTGCTATATGATCAGCGTGATTTTTTACAGAGATATTCTATTCTTTGATTAATTTATTATGAATTACTCGGAGTAAACTCAGGTTAATTCAAAAGGAGTGTGAGATACACTTCCATTAACATGGAAGAAATTGAATGTGTCTGCATGTTTTCACTAAGTACAAGAAGTGTTGATGCACAAAATTGAACCTGAGAACATGTGCCCGTACATAGCCAAACTACAGAAGGTATAAGTGGACTTTTTTCCTAAGCAGGTATAAGTGGACTTTTTTCCTGTAATAACTTGATCATAGGGCAATACGGACTTTTTATCAAGAGCCAAGTCTGATAAATGGAAAAGAAAGGAAGCAAAGCTACGGCTAGTCCAGTAAAGTCAAACGTGTCAGTATTGGCCAACAGAAGCTAGCTTAGGAAGAAAAAAAAGGAGGTATTTATTAGGGCTGTTCGCGGTTCGGTTCGGTTCGGATTTTTAGGAATTCAAGGACCGAACCGTTAGTCACGGTTTTTACAAAATGAAATTCGTGTCCAGACCAAAAGTCCTACGGTCCGGTTCCAATCCGATCCGTGACTCACCGATCAGTTACGGTTTTGTTCACGGATTTTAGCAAAAATTAAACTTAAACATATATCCCACAATAAAAGGGAAGAAGGTTACATTCAGAATTAAGTTTAACACTACCAGAAAGTACTTGTTAAATAAACTACCAAAGGCTTACTTTAGAAATCAAATTCAAAAGAATCTAAAACACCAGTAGGATTGTATCATTATAGTATATTACATAACATAAAAGAACCAGAAAAAAAAAAAACGAACCACTGGAACTCAACTAAGATTACCCGTAATTTATACAAAAAAACTACGATTTACTCCTTATATTTTATGTTCATCTACACTATATCCCATTATTAAGATAAAATATTAAAATTGGTGGAAAAAAGTGTTAACATTACTAACAATTTATTATATAAATACACACACATATATATCATTTATATAAAATAAATATCTCACGTTCCACTTCGGTTAATCCACGGTTTCGTAATAAAAATCCGTGGACCGAACCGCGAGTCACAGTTTTCTAATTTTTCAATCCGTGTCCGAACTATTAATCCACAAACAAAATCCATAAGGTAAGGATCCGTTCGGTCCGGACCGGTTTCACGGTTCACCAGATTTTTTGAGCAGCCCTAGTATTTATCTATCACTGGAGAATTGATTAGGCCTTGTGCCCTTGTTCCAAGTTTTTTGGAATTTTTTCTTGTTTTGTTCTTATTTAAATTATTTTGCGTTTGTTAGTTTTGTGCTTAATATTTATGGATTTTTGATTCGTGTCAAAGAAAAGAATCGAAAAATAAAAAATTATGACTTTACCCAAACATTTTTAGAAATATCCAAGAAAAAACTCTAAAAGATGGTTTTTTGAACTTTTCGGGTTTTATCTTGGATATTTTTGAAATTATATGGATAAAAGTCATAATTTTTTACTTTTTTTGATTCGTCTTGACGAGACAAATTAATAATCCACAAAAGTTAAGCACAAAATTAAAAAATGCGAAATTTTTGAATAAAGACAAAACAAGAAAAAGTCCCTTTAATGTTTTTATATGGATTCCTAGGCATGTCATTATCTTCATATGCATCAACTAAAACTACCATTTAGCATAAACAACTTAAGTACTATTGTCATTAGCCCGTAATATAATAATATAATAAATACGCACCCTAAGACATGAAGATCTTCCTCTCCTGGCTCTCGTATGCTAGCTTCTTTAGACGGGGTACAAGTGACTGATTGTGAAAAAAAATAGGTAGGCCTTGTGATCCGTGGTCATTTACGGGGCCTCATTAGCAACCCATCATTCATTCATAAGCTGTCAAGAGTCTGAAAATGTCAAGTATCTTTAGTATTCGATAAGGTTGGCTTTGGACATACGTCGAGGATATGGTCGTTTCCAACTCTCAAATTTTATCTAAGTTGGGGGCATAAATTTTTTTATACTCCTATGTTATGCCTATCGATAAAATTAGCTATACGTTACCTAATGAAAGTTATATGGTGGATAAGATTGATATGGGAGCTCAATTATTAATTTTGCCGCTAAAACATACAAGTGATGTTTAAGCAATAACTTTTGGAGTAATAAATTTTGTAGTTTTGTTTTTGCATACTTGTGATATTTCTCTGTAAACTTGATTTTATCTTATTTTAATTTTTTTTTATTGAAGTATGCAGAGGTCCATATAAAAAGTTCGCTTGAGATCGGAGCCGGAACCTAGTTTCCAATCATCCTTGATCTCTACCAGTACCACCTATGTAGAGATTCATGGGGTTCCCTTGTTTGGTCACAGTGTCCTCGGGAAAAAAATGAAGATATTGCAATATAGGATGATATAAAAGTAAAACCATGAAAAAAGAAACTAGTTATATATACAGTTGCTCATTTCATCTAGAACTTACAAATTTCAATAGTGACAACAGAAATACTTGAGTCAATTTGGACAATCTTCTTCTGACTTTCCGACTTCTTGTTTCTTCTTGATTTTTACTAGATTTGGGTTAACTACTTACATCAGGTTTTCGTCTCGATAAGATCTGGAAAGAATAAAAATGTGCACGAGGGTTGAAAAAATTTCATATAAGATGACAAAAAAGATCCAAAAGGACAAAAAGATCAAGACAGCAAAAATATACTATATGATGTAAAATTTTGACCCAAATCGAGTAAATTGAGCCCTGAAAAAGTTAGGCCAAACCCTAAAAACGTAAAGTTTCAAATTCGGGACAAACGATAATAGAAAAAGAGAAATAACTTAGGGGAAGAAATATTCAATACTGAATGATACTACGTTTATGCACCGTGGAAGATAATGATTTTAGCACTTTCTTGCTATCCACACACATTCTTTTTCGTGCATATGGAAAACCCAGCTACCCTTACTTCCTACTTTCATTTTTCCCCACATTTTGCAGTTTAACATAAATACCACACAAACCATTTTCTATTAACCATTGGCAAAGAAAAGAAAAGATCCGTACCTTCATTGTAAGTGATTGGCTTCATGAGGGAAGATCTTCCGGCAGCCGTGACTGACGTTAACGACGATTCTTGCCGATGAAGAATAGGAATAGTTAAGGGTGACCATGGCCCTCCAAAAGTTAATAAATCCATTGATTTTGTTGACAAATCTACATATTTACTTTCCCAATTCTAACATTAGAGCCATCTCCAGTATTTGGAACCTTACAGATAAAATTGCATTTCAAAGCCGATAATTGACACAAAATTGGTATCGAACTCCTTGCTAATAGTACTATTGGCTAACTAGCTTTATGGGAAGGACGTTTTAGGGACAAAAATTGATGACCAAGTATAGAATGATCAGAGTATTGTATGATGACAAAGTAGAGGTGGATGTGTCTTTTTTCTTTTTCTTTTTTTGCATCTGGGGACACAAATTGCTCCTTAAACTCAGGAAGACGAGAGATCAGAATGCAATTCAATCCAAGTAGTCAAAAATGCAACTGCCATTTTCTCGGCTATTTGAATGGGGCGCGGAAGAGTTGTGCCGGGCACATCTCTAGTTGATAGTATATATGCCTTGGACTGGAGTGTCTTTTTCTTTTATTTTTGCCGATTTATTCAAGGAAGGTCTGTCGGAACCAATCTACTTGTAACATTTGCACATAACACCATTCATCCAAAAATAGTTTTACCGGACAGAAAGTAGTTTTACGGGACATTGGTTGCCAAATCCTCGCGATCACATTTTTTTAAGCGTGAGGGAAATTGTCCTACTTTAAAATTTTGTGCTGTGTAATTTTGGAAACATCAGTCGTGTTTTAACAAAGAAATATATCATTGTTCAATCAAATCACTCCCACTGTTTCATATTGGTTGTGTACGTGGAATTCAACTTTTTATGAGAACATGCAACTAAATGCATCATGATGTTCTATATGACCAATGTTTTTTTATGAGTCATGGCTTCGGTGGCTATAAAGGCGCTCTGACCTTACTTTCGGAGATCTAAAGTTAAAATTAAAGAAGAGATCCTTTACAAATCTTTATGAACAAATATAAGTGGATATAAATTACCTTTTCAAGAACAACTGCAAGGGGTACCAAAATAGGGGGCCCTATTTTTTTATAAACAGCGGCCACACCTTAAGCTTTAACTTAAAGTCAGCTCGGATAGTTATCACTTGAATGCATTTTATTGAACTTAAAGAAAGATATGGCACACGCTCACTAAATTTACATGATATTTGTTTCAAACCACGATAATTCTTTCTAACTTAAGTTGTCGTGTTTTAAAAATTTAGCTGCTTGTAGAATATTTCACACAAATTGCCGGAAGGAATATTTGGCCAAAAAAAATTCCTCCGAATTTCTTTTTTCAATCTCAAAGACGAGCCCTGTATTAAAGCTTAAATCAGATAACCCCATGTTCTTTTACGCTCCATTCGTTTGTAATAACCCTCTACGTAGGTGCAACAATAGCGAACACCTTTGGTATCCCCCAAGCAAAAAGGGACCGTATCCTCTGATCGAACGGTTAAGATGATGTCACATATGCAAAATTTGACCAAATATGACTGATCAAACCGGTCATCCACATTTAGTGTATTGTGTAACATAACTCTAAATGAAATAACTAACATGGAAAAAGGGTGTAACATAAAATTTAGTGGGTATAAACATGTCCACTAACAGGTGTAACAATAAAACAAATAGGCATAAATGTCACTAAAGGGCATTACAGGTGTGTCGTAATATGGTGAGCATAACAAAAGACACTGAGACCATTGAGGCATAACAAAAAGAAAAGAGGCATAACATTTAAACCTCGATTCTAGTGCAGAGGAAAAAGCAAACAGTACATAACCTGGGCATGATTGAAGGGGTTTTTTTTTTTTGGTATGTGTTCAACCTAGTTGGTAGGTGGAATTGTTTTTCAACGTTATGCAATTTTTGCAATTATCTTGAACAGTAAAATTTAACGGAACTCAGTACATAAGTTTTTTAATAATCGATATCAATGATTTGGTTGTTAGCATTGGTTTATGTATTCTCGTAAATTTTGGGTTCAATAAACTATATTAAGAATTTTTATAGGTACCGAAATTCACTATTAGAGTGATAACTTACGTCCGATGAAATATGTAACGATGAGCAATTTACTTCAATCTAAACAAGAATTAACTTAATCCCTCCTATGTAAAAGATAGGCGGTTTGGATATATAAAAAATAGCTCAAACGGTTCTTGAGTGGTGTAGTGTAGGACTTTAATGCTCTAGATCCGTCGAATGTATCGCAATTCTATGGTTGTTTTATATCTGATTATCACCGATTTAGGCTTCACTTCTAGAATCGATAAGATGTTCAATCTTAATGGTTTAGATCGATCATTAGAATAAATTACTCACTAAGTACCTTTAGATTTCATATGTTCAACCTCATGGTTTCTAAACTCAAGTCTCGTGCTTTAGTGAAATGTACTGCACTCTAACGACCGCAATACAATAACAGCGATCGAGACCGTTCACTTTGTTTTGCTTTATGTTTTACCAGTCTCATCAATTTTTTGGCCTATCTGGTTGTGGAAGCTCTCATCTAGATGAAAAAAAATCATGCAAAAAATGTTATTTTGCATCCGATCAATTGGCTACCAAAACTCGATAGACTTTATTCTTGGTAAGGATGATATTATTGAAAATATTTACAAGATAGACGGTTCTGATGGCCAAAAATTACCTCAGGCAGTGCTGTAGCAGTGCATTATCTAACTTAAATGCCTTTGAAAACATCAGAATGGTACCAATTAAGTGGTTTCCAACGTTTGACTATCACCAATTTTTGCGCTCATAGTAAAATTGGTAAGACATGAAATCCTATCTGTCCAGATCGACCAAAAAATAAAATTGTATCGATAAAATTTATAATGTAAATTTCATGTTGGCACAACTGGGCACATACAATAAAAAACACTGGGCACATATAATTCTTGGCAGAGTGGGCCAAAACGAAAGACTGGGCTGGGCACATAAAATAAGGAAGACTGGGCCAAAATGGAATTAAAGTTGTTCGCGCAACTGGGCTTGTAAAAATAGTTCATCGTGCATTTTCAAAATGCACGATGTCAATCGCGCACATACAAAATGCATTTTACAAAACATGTGTGGCAACAAAATTCACGCAAGCAACGCATTCTGAAAATGCGTTATTCTTTAAAAAAAAATTTACATCATGCATCTTGAAGATGCGTTATATTGTGAGGTAAAAAACTAACCATGATAAATGGTTCGCTAGGGGTGTCGAATAAAGAGCCATGAATTCGTGGGGTTCATTTTGGGTCTCCCAAAGATGATTTGAACCGAAAGTTATTCATAAAATATTTTTTTATACATTCTTGTATAAAATTAGCTCAATCCAAAATTCGTAAGGACTTTTTCGGCATTCGTATGGGCCCTACGAATTTCAAAACACCCTACGAATTCTAAAAGAGCCCTTATCGATATTGGATTAAGCTAATATTTTTTAGAAACCCATAAAAAAAATTTAAAAATATCTTGCGATTTGAATCATCTTTATGGAACTCATAATAAGCCCTGAAGAAATCAAAAATATCATTGCCCGTTTAATGGCAACAAGAAAAAGAAGCACATCATGCATCTTCAAGATGTGCTATAAAGGTAAGCTTAAAAAAGATAAGGGTTGTTTCAGCATTCGTAGAGTCTTTCAAAATTCGTAAAACCCCTACGAATGCTAAAAAAAGCCCTTAACAATATCGGATTTAGCTAATTTTTTTATAAGAACACACAAAAAAAAAAATTATAAAAATAACTTGTTTAAATCATCTATATTATAAAATAGGACGGGTATCTTACAGAATATTCTTTTTCAACGGTTCAGATTTATCTTTGTCCAAAATTTATCTACCCATACAAACAAATTTGATGGTCCAAATTTGTCTTCATCCTTCCTTCTACAACATGGCATTTTGGTAATTATTGGAAACTTCAAGACCACAAAAGGAGTTCATTTGAATTGAAATATCCTAACCAATCATGGTAATCTAATATTTTACAAATTTATGGGATAATTGTCTCAAAACTGGAAATTTTTTGAAGAGATCCTTTTAATTAAAACATGATTTGTATTTTGTGGAATGAATGAAACCTAATAAAATATTTATGGGAATATTTATTTATTTTTTTTTTAAAAGTAAACAATAGCACTTCGATCGTTAGTAAATTAGGAATGTCTACTTTGAAGTTTGAAGTATTGGAAAGGAACACAATCAATCAAAAACCATACATTTATCATCCAAAAGTGAAAATATAAGGTACAGAACTCCAATCTATTCCTTTCAAATTATTGATAAGTGTTCAAAAACTGTTCTACGGGTTGAACATTCCAAAAAAGTAGTTTTTTTTTTTTGCCAATATTGTATACATCAGCTAGCGAGGGTTAGCGGAGAGTTAGTAAGTTAATCCACATGGGGTCTAAAGGTTATCAATAGCCCTGAACCCCAATCAACCTCCCTTCATGGGACTTGAACCCAGGCCTCCACTAGAAGGCGGTGGATAATGCCAATAGGAGGGTCTTTGGGAATATTCCTAAAGAATATTCTCTTTGAACGGTTCAGATTTCTCATTTTATCTACTCATACAAACAAATCTAACGGTCCAGATTTTTCTACCATTCACGTATAAGCTAACGGCATGTTTTTTTTTTTAAGTGACCGGTTCTTCAAGTATTAAGTATTATGAAATATTTTAATCAATGATTGTGATAAATTGGACGGTTGATAAATAGGGTAATACCGTGTCCCCCAGACAGGAGGGCACTCTAGCATGTTCCACAACAATAATCTCTCCCACAGGACATCAAGGATGGCTCAAGCCTTAAGCCATATATTCCCTCCTTCCGGCTTTAATTGTCCCTAATTATTTTCTAATCGGCTAAAAAACGAGTTATATCTGTAAATTCGTAATGAATTTCATATCGAATATGCATCTTGTTTGATAGATCTCAATTAGTTCTATAATACAATATTTTCGAAATCACGTAAAATATTATAAATTGAAAGATATAATCAATTGAAAAATTGGAGTATATCATATCCTACCTTAGGTAGGCCTCGATTTTAATCCATAAGGACGTATATGTATATATATGCCTACGTAGGATAGTTTTTTTTTTTTTTTATCAGAAAAAAGGGTATGAGAGAGCGACTAGCGTAGCAACCCCCCTTAGACGTGACCATAGGGGCTCCCTACCCACTGTGGAATATTCGGTTCGAGCCATAGCTACTGTATGAGAGGACATGCCATCACCACAGCACCACCTAGGTACAAGAGGGTATAAGTGTTTACCCCCACACCCCCCTTGCCAGTGGCAAAACTTGAAACCGAGTCTCACCTGGGGATGAAAGGCACCCTACCCACTAAGCTATCACCTTCGGTGGTGTACGAAGGGTAGTTCGACTCCTTAACTTCTGCTAAAAAAATGGAGTATTGCATTAATGGGACCTTATTAGAGCTCGTTCCGCTAAGCATTTTTTCTTTTAGCATTTTTTGTTCTTATTCTTATTTTTTTAGCCTTTGTTAGTTTTGTGCCAAATTTTTATAGACTATCGAATTGGAAAAGTAAAATTTTTTTACTTTTACCAAAATATTTTGGGAAATAACCACTTTTTAGTATAAAAAAAATTACTTTTTTCAATTTCTCTCATCGAAACAAATCAATAATCCACAAAAGTTTGTCGTAAAACTAACAAATGTGAAAAAAATTCAATAAGGACAAAAATGAAAACAAAAAAAAAACCCTAAAAGTTTTTACTGGAACAAGGTCTGTCAACATTCATTATTGTTTCAAAGTAGAATCCTCGGATTACGAGATGTACGTAAGGATGGCACCAGCCGAGTCCAATAGCCTTAGCTTTCCTAACCCATTTAGGATTAGGAACACTCGTGGATCTTGGACTATTAATGGTTGTCACGATCCAAATCTAGCGGATTTGAATATCATGACCGGTCAGTGAGTCTGTCTCACCAAAGGCCTTTATTGACCATCTTTTCTTTTCCGTTTTTTTTCAAAAAGAAATAACCATAACATTTATGGAAGCCTCCTCTAATAATCAACAATCACTATTTATTCATTATACTAAGATCAACATAGATTACACTCTTCTCTTATTCATTACATAACCATAACATAAGCTTAGTAACATTGTTACTCGGCCTGCCCTTCTAATCCTGATTACCTGAAAAAGGAAAGATTTCAATACTATAAGCCACTGCTTGTATGAGATTATGAATTACTAGAGTTACACGAGCTACCATGAAAAACTTTTTATCAAAGAAGAATAGGAATCATAAATTCATTTTTTCTTGGTTTGAACTGTAACCAAAATCATATTTTCAGTTTTTTATGGTTTAAACTGTAACCAATATCATAAGCAAAACCATATATACGATATACTATCAAACGATTACCGCCGGTAATGAGGGAGCGACCCCCAACACGTATACAGTGAATTGATCAATTCAAACGGACACCCGGCTGTACCCCTTTCCATTCCGCCCTTATTATGCCATTCTCATTAGTATCTTTAACGTTTCCTAGATTCAAGGACATCGTTTGGATGTATCGGTAATACTTTTCCATATAATGTTCAAAACATCATAACTCCATGGTATTTTTGCTAAAAAATAATTCATATATTAAATAAATATACTTTTGTAAGTCAAAAATATAATTTTACGAAAATTCATGTAACAGGGATAATTCATAACTCATCTTTCATTCCGTCCAACTTGGCTTATGATTAACTACTTCGAATGACTCGTACCTATTTTTTTTCCTCCTCTTTTCTTTCTCTCCTTTCCTTTCTCTCTTTCTTTTCTCTATTTTCTTGGTGGAGTGTGTGGTGTGATGTGTTTGTGGTGTGTGGAAAGAATGTAAAGGGACATGCCTATTTATACTAATGAAGGAAGATTCTAGATCATATCAAATCAAATCAAATATTAGATCATAATCTTATAATATCTAAACATATTCTTATATTATCCAATAATATCTAAATCAAATCTTATATAATCTAAGAAAATCCAACTATATCTAATAATATCTAATCAAATTTTATATAATCTAACAATATCTTATAATATCTTTCCAAATCTATATGTTATCTAACAAAATCCAACTATGATCTTATCATATCTTGCAAGATTTAGTGTATCTAGAAGGATTTTGCATAATTTTACATTATCTAAAATCTAGGGATATTCTAATAGAATTTGATCCGATTCGCCCTATAATGAGATGTGGTCTCTTTCCGGATTAATTATTTTGGTTCACGGGGACAATGTTAACAGGGTTAGGGCAATAGCGTTTTATAAATTGACACATATCCAGAAAATAAGTCACAAATAATTTACTTTCTAAATCCTAACGGTAAGCGGCCCGTTAAATGATTATCCCCTTACTTTTTCCTTGTTCTTTTTCGTTCTAAGAAGTCGGGGTGTTACAATGGTGGTTATCCCTACGGAGATAAGCTTGTCTGCATAGGGATATGAGGCGGTTGCAAGGAGTCCTTACCTGCTCAAGACCCCTTTGGAGCGATGAGCTACCGTGGCGAGGGCGGACAGGGACCCTATAGTGCATAGGATAGTACAACATCGCAATCGTTCAAAAGTATTTTAAGTGGTCCAAATAAATAAAAAAGTATTTTACAGGTAAAATAAGTATCTTACGTGTAAAATACTTTTTAAAATCTGGACCAATAATTATAGGAATGGAGGACTCGGATGCCGCACTACACCCTTATAGTGCACCAATGCACTACAAGGTCCTCAAATCAGGCAAGGGCCCGTGCTCGGCCGTCTATGGTTTGAGCAAAGATTAGCTTGAGCTGGGCTATTCCGGTATGTTGTCTATTTATACTTACCACACCGTACCTTAATTATTTTGTACTTTTTGTGATTATCGTGGTATACCCCCAAACAAAAAAACTTCTCTATGATTTATTAATATTTGCAATTGCTCCACTTATGAGCTATAAGATCAAATGTCAAAATAGAAGGCTATCAATTAAAATAAGAATTATGTTGAGGTATTCTCAAGTTTATCTTTTCACTAACTATATTTAAAAATTTCCTCCCCCTTGTGTGATCTTTGAAAAGAGGATGAAAAACTTAGTGAAAATAACTGATCCTTCTTACTTTTCTTTTTTCCTTTTCTCTCAAAATTTCTTTCGACTTTCTTTTTCTTTCATAAACCCATGCAAGGAAAAAATAATACACTTTGCCTCCAATACACAGAACTTTAGGAAAGAGCTCTATGAAGGAGATAAATAATCGACAATAGTGATCATCTGGACTAGCCTCAGTCTTAGTAATAATAATATTACAATTGACAACGTCACTACGAGAAATTGGTGTTTTAGAGACAAAAAATCAAGGACAATACTAAGTGGTTGATGGACACCTTTTTTTTTTTTGAACATGTTGACGGACACATTTGAGACAGGTCGGATGGTGAAATGGATGGCAGCATATTATATCTTTGTTGGCTAATTTGAAATATGGCAACTTTGTCAGTGACTGATGCCAGAATTGTTTCAAGTTCTAATTGTGGTTTGTGTGTTTGATTTTTGCAGATCTGTTTTTGATTGGCGTGACATTGGGGTGCAGCAAAGCAGAGGGTGGCTGATCAGCAGCAAAATGGTTCAGCAGATCTGGTTTTTTTTTTTTTTTTTGATCTGTTTAGCAGATCTTGGTTGCCAAGTGATATGTCACACACATGGCCTTTGTAACCCCTGAACCCGGGGATCCTGCCGAGCGGCACCCCTGCCAAGCGGGTGCCGAGCGGCCAATCCGGCCGTTCATCTCGGAATCAACGGCCCGGGTCGAAACATCTTACATCTGGACCGTCCAAAACACTTTTGGACAACCGAGATGTGCTCGGCACCCCTGCTTAGCAAGGTCTCCGGGTCCGTAACGCCTCTGCATATTTCAGCTAGAATTGAACATGTAATAAGTGAAACCTTGGATTTGCATATTCGACAACTTCGAAACTGATTTGGTACTAGACCATGTAGCTCTCTGTTCTTTAGAGGATCTCGTATGAAACTTTTCAATTTTGATATCACGGGTACATTAGTGGTGTAAAGATTGGCGGTTGTGGTTGTGGTTATTGTTTGAGCGGCTGCTTCTTGGTTATGTTTTTGCTACCAAATGTTTTAATAAAATTGGTTGGTAAAGAGTTACTCATTTGGGGATCATATTTATTTATAGCTAAAAGAGGTTTTTAGCAACAAAATAGATCTTTGGGGATCAAATTGGCAAGGTCTTTAGGGACCAATTTTTTTATCCTAAAAGCAAAAGTGTTAGGGACAAATTGTGCATTTTGTCCCTAACACTCACCCCATTGGCAACCAATCCATTATATGGTAGCCAAAAGTTATTTTTGACTTTTCTAGACCATGTATTAGGGGCAAACCTCCTGACCATGAAATATTGTCCCGAAATGTTTTTTCCAACCAAAATTTTAGCTTCAGTAACCAATAAGTTAATTTGGTCCCTAAAACCATTATTTGTAGTATTTAAATTTAACATTTTCGAGATCCTGTCCAACTACATCTGACCAAAATAGTTTATTTGGACAAGACAAAAAAGACCATATCAATAATGTTTATATCACACTTTTTTTGGGGGGACAAAAAACCTTCTATACCATTGGATGCCCCAAAGATGTCAAGAATAAGCCACCTTAAGTCACATGTCCTCGAAATTTCTGTATTGTGCAATGTCAGCTGCATGATTACATAAAAGGCTCTTTTCAGCAAGAGACTATTGTGCAATCCCGAACTTGAAATTGAAGGATAATAGAGGCAAAGACACTTTTTTGATACAGGAAATTTTGAATTCAAAATAAACAAAAAGAAATATAGAACAAGGATTGGATTTACAAGCTTCTGCTTAAGTCCCTTTGTTTGGAGAGGCAACCTGGTAATGTATGGCCAACTCTCCATCTCCTTTACAAGGCCTTCTAATAACTAGGAAATGGCTCAAAATCTGACGGATTTTTTTCCTTCAAATGTTTCATTCTGGTTTGGTTCCTTAGGTTATATTGTGCCATCTGGTTCCTAAATTTCTCGAATCGTATGAATATGTTTCGCTCTGAATTTAATTTGGAAACCGAATCAAATTGTTCGGAACCAACCCAAGGCGTACCAATTTCCTTTCCCCCTTCCTCAACTTCTTCCTGCAGGATATAACGTGAGACATAAATTTGGAAGTCAGTGTGTCCAACTCTAGTCAGCTCAGTGCCCATACCTACCCCATATATACATGTGGTTTGAAAATTAGTATCTGAGTTTAAGATTTACTTGTCTCTAATCCGGAGATGAATTCTATCCGATCTGATCGCCTCCCCAATCCCGTTCCAACAGGTCGAGGATTAAGTATTGTTTCCGGACATCGCATCAAATTTGGTGAAGATTTTTTTTTTTGGAAAGCAATTTGGTGAAGATTTGAGAAAAAAGTTTGGGAACGGGTTGGAGGAAAGTTTACATGTCCCCGCCCCATTTTATTTTCTTCAAAAAAATATGACCATTTATGTTTTCTTAAACTATAAAAAAATGTAATTGTGCATTTAATTATGTTGGAAAATAGAAGTGTACATTTTGGTTTCTGTAATATTTCGCGAAGTATACATTTCCATGGGAACCTTTTTTTTAAAGAAAAATACTACTACTTAGATTCCCGTTTTCTGTTTAAAGCAGGAATAGAAGGTGAAACCAAATTCCATCGGGGATTGGGGTGAAATTTAGGGATCGGAGATAGTGGTATCTACCTGCTCCATGTCTATCAAGGGTAATTTGAAACGTGTGTCATAGGACCAAACAAGCCTCAGTAGTGCGTTTAAGGCTGGTGGTTAAGAACAATAAAGAGCAATGAATGGAATTAAAGGACATGTCCAATCGGATCAAAAATAAAATAAAAGGACACATCCAATGAAGAAAATGAAGAGCAATCAAGGGAGAAGCAGAGAGGTTCACGTGGTTCAACAAAATATCTTTTCTCTCAGGAAAGCTAAAAACAGATCCCCTCTCACTCTCACTGCCCTCTAATAATTTAGGCCTATAATGCTTGTATCGGTCCACACTTTCTACTACCACAGGCCCAATAGTGACTTGACTGGCATAGTAGTAACCTTTATGGAAACCTCAATAGAATCCAAACAAACCCAAATAGGAGTTAGGTAAACAGTAAAACATGAATTCAATGTCAACAACCATGATAATTCTGCACTCTTTTGTCACGACCCAGGTCATTTCACATATTGTTTGATAACTCAAGAGTCCGGACCAATTTACGTGCATCTCGACAAATTTTAAGAAGCCAATCTTAGAGCCTATTCGCGGGGGGTCCCAATTAAAAGCCAAAACAAAGCTCCTGACATCCAAATAGCACCTCTTATCAATTCTCTTTCTAAAACCATTCCTATCTTCAATTAGATCCTTGCTGAAATATTGGGTCTGCTCCCGATAAGTATTTGTGCTTGTGGTGCACATGATGTACCGCCACTTAAAATCTCCATACAAATAGTAATCCAAGAACTACGAGATCACTCCTTTTCATTCTAAAAGGATCATACTATTTGAAGGCTTGCTCTGGAAAGGAAATAGACTTTCAACTATTCCATACCTTTGGATAAATAGACTTTCCACTATTCCACCAGAAAAAGGGCAAGTCTCCAATCAAAAGGTTCAATCACCGGATCCCACATCGCCATACACCGTTATTTACGGCTTCATCTCCGAACATATCAAAACAAAAGTGATGTTTTGTGAGCATCACCGAGAAATTGGGAACAATATTGCTAAGGGATATGAGTTTATTAATTGATTTTAAAAGATTCTTGAAAATTTGATCTAATTTTAGATTATTATTATGAATATTATTTTAGCGTAATAGCTTCTATAATGTGCATGTTTTACACTCGGTGTTAAAATGGATGGCAATGGGTCAATCTGCTCATTTTTACAAAACACGGTTAGGTTATTTACTCACTTTTGAACCATGAAAGATGTATTCGCACATGAGCCAAACCACAAGAGGTCAACATGGACTTTGCCATTTAGTTTGATTTAGTAAAAAATAGGTTATTTTACATTCTTAATTTCGTTCATAAACATACAACCAAGCATGTGAGTATTGTCGTAACCTAAATAAAGGGAACAAAATGATTCCTATACTTTCACTGTTTTAAGCTAGAATATTCTTAATGTGCAAATGTATTATATTGAAAATCAAAAACTCAATGATATACATATAAGTTTAAGTGTAAATTAAAATATGTCTATTAAGTCAGCCCCCGAGTTCTTGGCTCCGCCACTATAGTTTATATACTCCATCAATCCCATTTTGTTTATCCTTTTTTGATATTCGTGTCAGTTTTTAATCGCTTATATCTTTTAATATGAATCTTCAAAAATATGCAATATGAATCTTATTTGATAGTTTTCAATTAGGTCTATAATACAAAAAATTTCAAGATTAGGAAAAACATTATAAATTAGGACTCCCTCCGTCTCTTTTTTAGAGTTCAGTATTCTATTTTGGGCTGTCCCATAATAAGTGTCCATTTTGTAAAGTTAATGGGTAAAAATTTGTGTATTTTCTATTTTGCTCCTAAAAGTGGATTTCATTTTGAAAAGTTAGTGAATAAAAATGTGTAATGATTATGTCTTCATAGAGGGTAAATAGGGAAAGTGGAGGTAAAAGTTGATGTGAAATGTGTAATGATGATATCTTTTCAATAAGTAGAAGTTATAAAGCTGGACACTTAAAAATGAACGGAGAGAGTACATATATGCATTTAAAAAACGACACGAATAATGAAAATGGACACATAAAATGGGACAGGAAGAGCATACAATAAAAATATTTACATCCAAACAAAAACCAAAACTCAGTACAGAACAAGATAGAATGGGGTAAATAAAATATCTACTAAGCTAATAAGTTCAATTCTGTCCAACTATGACCATTATATCAACATCTGTGTGGAGTATGTACCTTAGGCAATACGATGGATCCCCAATATAATAGGCTTATGAAGAGTTAAGATTTTTCTAGGCGATACGATGGCTCGCCAATATAATAAGCTTATGAAGAGTCAAGAATCTTCTCTTCTGCATCTGTAGCATGTTCATTCATCTGTAATAAGGCAGTTTAAAATTTTTTTAGAAAAATGTCAGAGGCTCAAATTATTTAGAAAAACAATGCCTAACTAATGCTGCTGACAAAATAAACCACGAAACCATAAGTTCACAGTTTACATTACAAGCAAGCATATTATTTTATTCCTCCTTGTAAATCCAATATTCCTAGGAATTAAAATAACCATTAAAAAACTAGAGACTAGCTAGAAATGAAACAAACAGAGAACGGATACCAAGATCGGCATTGCATCGAGTAGTCCCCATCCTATTTTTCGGCAGTAGAAAATGACCAACACCTACACCTAACAGGTATCAACATCAAGAATATATGGTTATGGAGAACAGAGCCAAATGGGTGGACAAAACTATGGGAAGGGACCTGAATGTGACAACCCCAACTAAAGGGACCACCAACTCTATGACAAAAACAGTCTTAGATTTTCCCAAATTTGCATGCCACGCCACTGATTTGGAAGCATCCGCACAAGAAATACTCCCAAGGCTTTAGGCATGCAGTTACGCATTCCTCAACGAGTTTAAATTTTTTGCCAGCACCCTTTGTAGACAGGGACAGAATCAAGATTTTATTCTAGTAGTGGCGAAATATATAGCAAAAAAATAAAAAGACGCATTACAATATTAATAGTTATCAGCTTCAGAAAAAATTAGAATAGCGTAACAAAAACTATAGTAAATGATGTTTGTCATTTGCCATGGAATACCAGAGAGAGAGAGAGAGAGAGAGAGAGAGAGAGAGAGAGAGAGAGAGAGAGAGAGAGAGAGAGAGTAACTTTAATTTTGGATATATATATATATATAGAGAGAGAGAGAGAGGGAGAGAGAGGGAGAGAGAAACTTTAATTTTGGGTATCGATAATGTAACTCTTCAAATTTATAATGTCATTCCTCAGATCCCTATGTGGATTTTCCAAATCGCACTGCTTTTTGGGAGTGGCATTATAAATTTGGGAAGTAGCATAATAATTAAATTCCCTCAATTTTTTGGGTTAAGTTGTTTTAAGGTTAGAGTGTGGAGGTTTTTTTTCTTATAATTATACATCATCATTTATATTATTTCACTTTGGCATTGAATTTTAGTTTTGGAATACTTTTTTGGTTCTCCTTGTTTGAAAGAAAAATAGAAGATTTATGACTAATATATAATGAAAAATAAGAAAAAAAAACCTAATAGTGGCGAGACTATATAAGTTGGAAATAATTTTTTTTACATATAATAATTGTATTTTCTAAAATTCTTGTCATAGCGGTCGCCGCCATTAAACCCTCCTGGTTCCATCCTTGTCTGTGGGTCTCTTTCGTGCATTTTTTTTTGTAAACCAAACCATGCATTTTGTAGGACCTGTAAAATAATGTATCTATGCAAAAAAGGATATAATTTTGGCACTCCACTTTTTTGTTTTGTTTTCTCGCGTGATCAAGATACAAAGTGGAGAGTGTCAATGGCTAAAATTGGAGTGCCAAAATCAATTACCATGCAAAAAAATCAGCTTGTCCGGACATTGATAGGTATGTCAAAAGTTGAGTTCTAGACGAAAAAATGGACGGTCTGAATCTGTCAACTGTTTTTGAAGTTAAACTATCCATAACCGTTCATTTTTTCGTCTAAAAACTCAACTTTTGACATACCTGTTGGTATCTGGACAAGTTGATTTTTTGCATAGATACATTATTTTACAGGCTCTACAAGATGCACTGTTTGAATTACCTAAAAAAAATGCACGAAGGAGACCCATGAGGAGTGATAGAAAACAACCATTTTCCGGCTCATCCGGACAAAATTTACACTCTTATTCACACACTCTTATTCAACATTATCCACACTTACTGGGAAAGGATTTCGTCAAAAACAAAACACATTTGAACAACTCGACATCGAGCCGTGTAAATAGCCCGGTTATCGGGCAAATGTACTGTGATTCATGGAGCCAACCCCTTCCCTCTTCCCGGTACAGGATGACAAAAGACAAAATGCTGGAGTATAAAAGCCACTCAAAGCAAATTTATAGAAAAAGGGATCTTATTAAACGGACAAAGTTCCCAAAGATGTTCTAACAATGACATATAATTTTCACAAATATTGCTAACTAAACTGGTTTATACAACAAGCTACAATGGACATAAAGGGTCAAGACTGATGAAGAGGAGACTAACTTCTGAATTTGTTCAAACTTCTATTCATCTCACAATGGCAAGCTCTTAGAAGTTGAACTAGATGTGAGAGACTTGATCAAATGATCGGATGGCACAAAATCTTGCGGCAAATCGGCCCTCTTCACCATCCTCCTCATGTTGTTCTGCAAGCTCTGTTGGACTAATTGCTTTACCGCTTTTCTCTCCTCGCTCATCATTCCTTCTTCTTCCTCCAAACACTCGACCAGTTCAAGATTTGGGTCTGCAGATTTTGATGAAGATCCGCATATAGGAGCAGACACATTAGCACCCATACCACCTCCAAAGCTTTCCGAAACTTGTTTCCCTTTATCCACTCTCAAACGGTCTAAGATCCTAGAAGCCCTTTTTTGCGCTAATGTGCTTCCCAAAAGCGTGAGCTCCAGCAGCGGTGAAGCAACTCCAGCCTCAATCATGGCTTGCCGATCCCCATACGATTTGTGAGCCATAATCATTAGTATATACGACGCCTTCTCTTGACACCCCGGTGAGTCGGTCCAATTCAAAACATCAATTAGAATTGGCAACACATCCGGCACAATGCTGACGCCTTTTCGACCTTCACTAGTCAATACGATATTGCCCAAAATCGAGAGGATCCTTTCACTAATTTCCATGTCTCCCAATCTACTAAAGAGAAACGGTACTAAATCGGTGTCTAAAATCAGTGGTACATTCAAAGGTGAGATTGAAAGATTATAGAGCGCACGTAAAGAGTCTTGCTTCGCCTGACTGCTGCTTGTTTTATCGACGTCTTTTAAGGTTTTCACCAAGAATGGGATTGCCCCCGAAGAACCAACAATTGGTTTATTGGAGTCCAGAGCACTCAAGCCAAGAAAATTTGCAACTATTGCTTCGGCAAGAGCTGCATTTGGAGGTCCATTTGGAGATTCAATGAGCTTTAGCATCTTGTGAACGGATCCAGCTTTAACAATGGCGGATTTGTTTCTGCAAAAAAAGGGATGATTATAATTTGTCATTTTGCCTCTAAAGCAACAAAAGTGCGCCAGAAAAACAAAAAAATAAATAAATAAAGAACCAAGAAAAGAAAACAACACGAGGCTGTATCGAAAAGGACTCTGTTTGAATTCCCATGAATTGTGTACATAATAAGAGAACATATTATCAAGTAAACTATGTTTTCATTTTGCAAAAAGAAAAATTAGATACATTTCGCATTTCATTTTAAATTTCTTAAAAACTCCTACTAACTAATAATACACATCAAATTCACTCCAATATATGAAAAATATCCAGGGAAAAAAACGATAATATCAATCAAAATTATTTTTTCGGGTCTTTTGTATTGCTTTGTTGGCAACCAAACAGCTTTCAGATGTTGACCTAGAAAACATACTCAACCAACATACATTATTAGAGTTTTTCAAAGAACGACAACCGGATGCATAGAAAACGACTCGTCATCTACTTTTTGGGTTCCAATTACTAATAAATAAACACTCTCTACAGCACTAAAAATAAAAGTAAAATTCCTTCCCTACCTCAGTTCTGAATAAAGAAGAGAAATTGATGAATATTTCGGATTTCATTAAAGGGCAGAAATTGGTGGCAAAGTAACGCAACACTCAACCGCAGTACATTTCAGAAAATAATTAGAGCCCATGGAAATTCATAATTAAGGAATATATATAGCATAATTCAAGATGAATATTTATAAGCTTCAGGCAAGCTTGTTTATCAATCAAAAGACCACTTTAATTAAGTTTTAATCGAACTTCTTAGAGCATCCGCAATGGTAATAATCAAAATCAAAATCAATGACCAAAATGTGTCACGTCAGCATTTGATTATCTATTTAATCCATAATCAAATTTAACAACTCCTACCTCCAAATTGGTTATTTTTGCATCATTAACCAAAAAAAACCTCACAATACACAATGCACATTTGTCCAATCTCAAATGAATTCTAATCACGCACCCGACTACCCCAAATTATTCGTCTTGATGAGACGATTCCAATTTGAGGTCTTTTTGAGTTTTGAGCTTGGTTATTGGTAAAAATTGTTAAGTTTGGTTATGGAATTAGTGAAATTTGATTATTTGTTAAAAGACTTGTAACTTTGCTTATTACAATATGGAGTATTTTTTAAGTATTATTGTTATGTTTGTTTATTCACACTCATTTGCTTATCGCAATGTGGGATGCTCAAAACACGCCAATTTAGTGTGGAGTAACTATATTTGATAAAATAAATACTCCAAAATCGATCTATCAAAAAAGCCTTGAACGAGTCAGACTCGGGCTTGGACTCGTGTAACGAGTTCCTAACAACTACGTAAGCAATTTTACTTTATCAAGAAATCCAGGGGAAAAATCAAGAAAAAGAAACGACCCTAATCGGACTTTACCCCCCCTTTCCATTGCTTTCTCGCCAATCCAAAAGAGTACCATAACAACACCATCAAATGCATGTGAAACAAAAAAGCTCACGCAATCCAAAGTGGTTGGCCTGGTGGTTTTAGTACGAGACTTAGGATCTTGGATAACGGGTTCAATTCTTCTTCTCAGAAACTCTTGACACAACTTAAGTGTGCAAAACGACGGTGGAAAGAGCTAGACTAGGTATATGCAATTGGGCCGAGACGCCGGATTACCAAACAAGATAAAGCGATCCATAAGGGGTGATCTTGGTCAATTCTCCGTACCATCAACTTTTGGGGTCACTTCGTCACCCAAGTGTGCTAGTGAAACGGCTGGCCGGGACTCCAGATTAACAAAAAAAAAAAAAAGGATAAAAAACGAAAAGAACTCACTCTTCATTGCCGATGCCGAGGTTGAGAAGAGCATAGAGCGAGGCGACCTGAGACTCGACATTCTCCGAATCCAGCAACGAAACAAGCGGCGGAATCGCTCCCATCAACGCCAGGTTACTCCTCGCCTCCGGATTCTCCTTCGCAACCCGCCTCACCTCGACCGCCCCCTTAAAAACGTCGTCGTCGCCCTCCATCTGCAATTTCTTCACCACTCCCTTCAGCTCCTCCAGCGCCTCCACCTTCCTCCTCACCTTCGCCTCCTCCGCCGCCTCCGCCTCCACGTCCGACAGCCTCAGCAGCTCCGACAGCTTCTCGGATCCCCCGTTCCTCTTCTTCTCCTTCTCCTTCTCCTTCTCGGGTCCGCATTCGGGTCTCTGCTTCGGATCCCTCTGTTTTGTCGGCTTCTCCGCCGCCCACTGCTTGGCTCCGTGGCGATGGCTTCGTGGGCCCCCGCACCGCATGGTGTTTAGTATCATGCGGCGGAACGAGTCGCCTCGGCCGCAACCGCCGCCTCGATCGACCACCACCGTCTCGAAGACGCCGTTGCGTTGGCACTTCGCCATGTTCGTCTCCCCCCTATTCCTCTGGTGTAAACCACTCGTTACGTTGAGCCTCGAAACATCACTGCCTTGGTAGAGGGTTTGTCCACGGTCGTCTTTTTATGCGGCAAGTACGAGATAGAGAGGGGGGTGGGGGGGAGTGTAGTGAGAGAGTCCAGGGGAACAGAGAGAGGCTTTTCCTTCGTTCTTCCTAAAAGAAGACATATGGTCGAAGAAGAAGCACGGACTTCCGAGGAATCCACCCCACTGCATTGGGAAGTGTGCAGAACAGTAAAAATACATACTTACATTCCAGCTCCTTATACTTTGCTAGAATCTCTTCTTGCACCCATTACTTTCAATTATGTCAGCAGCAGGGAGGGTAATTCTCAGTACCTAAATTCTCAATTATGCATTTGCCAGCTGTTGAATTACATAAAATTTGCGAAAAATAAAATTTTCACATAATCTAATGACCCAAAATACATAGGTATAGAGGTACAGGGGATCCACCGTGCAGCAGCAAGGTCAATAGATCCAGGGGCGGAGCTAGTATGTGGGGAGGTGCAATGTATCACCCCCTTTCAAAAATACCCAAAAAAAAAAAAAATACTTAGGAAGGGTTATATAAAGAAAATTACGAAGGACCTTTAGGAAGTTTACCTTGGTCCGTTAGGGGCTGTTTCATCTTTTGAACTAGAGTTCAAATCCCAGGGTACCATTTTGATTTTTCCTCTTTTCAAAAGCTTTGCAAAGTGAAACAGCCTCTTTTCAAAAGCTTTTCACGCGTTTGTAAAGTGCCAACTCGAGAGGATCAAAAAAAAAAGTGCCAACTCGTGAAAACATTTGCAAAAGCTTTGCGAAGTAGGACACTCTCTTTCTCTCTCATTTTAAATTTTTGCATAAATTTCCACATGTTTTTTTTTTTCCACTAATTGAAGAGGAATGTAACACATTTAAACTTTTTTTTTTTCCACAAGTTTAGTATTTTTATTTCATGATTCTTTTTTTATAAATTCCCACATGCTTTGTATTTTATTTATTTTAACTAATTGGAGAAGAATATAACACATTTGGAGATTTTTTTTTCTCCACAAGTTTAGTATTTTTTTATACATGTTTCTTTACCGATTGTAGTGAATTTGTATTCACATAAAACTAGAATTCACAAACATGCCAATATACATATTTGTACGAATAAATTACGATACCACCCCCATATCTAAATCCTGGCTCCACCCCTACCTGGGTCGCAATCCCTTACATTTTTAGAAGTGCTTAAAGTTGTCATTTGCCTCCATCTTTTTCTCGACTCATATTTTTAGCGTGCATTATCTTGCTTGGTTTGGATAGCAAAAAAATTGTGGAATGGGAATACGATGTCATATCCCCATAATTCCTATGTTTAGGATAGACTAATAGAACTGTAATGTGATTCCTTATGACATACTCCCTCCGTCCGGATTTAATTGTCCCTAGTTCTATTCTAACCGGCTAAAAAATGGGTTATATTTTTGAATCCGTAATGAATTTCATATCGAATATGAATCTTGTTTGATAGATCTCGATTAGTTCTATAATACAATGTTTTCAAAAATCACATAAAACATTATAAACTAGAAGATATAATCGATTGAAAAATGGCATGAACTCCAAAAAAGGGCTATTAAATCCGGACGGAGGAAGTATTCAACTAGAAACCACATTTTCAAACTAAGCAGGAATCTGATCCCTCTATTATCCCGGGCAATTTTAGTTTCCTAGCTCAATCATTAAAATAAGAAAATGTTAACTCGAATAAATTTCTAAAATAAATAATTTTTGGATAAGATCACTGAATTAATCAAAATACGGGAATGCAATTACTGTATATATATATATATATTGAATTACTAGGAATTTGATTTCTAATAGTCATATTCTTATTCTCATGATTTTGATCATCCAAAATTATATCATCAAACACCTAAAATATGCTCTCCCAATTTTAGTAAACAAAGATGCCTAAAAGAGCATAAACAATGCAGCTTCATTTTTTTGTTAACACAAAGTGATTTAATTACTTTACGCTCAAGGTAGTTTAGCTTTTCTATCTAACAGTAATTTTTAAGTAGAAAATAGCAATTTTATGCTCAAACAGTTTAGAACTTTTATGTTGATTTTTAAAACACAATGATGGATGTTTGCATATGCTGCCCCTAATTCTAACATTTATTTTAGACAACACAGTATTAGTCTATTACGAGTGTTCTTTACCAGACTTGGAAAACATTTATCCTGCTTTTTTTGAATTGATTTATCCTGCTTATTATGCCATGCAACTCATTATCAAAAATTTGAACCCACTAGTAACTAATTTTATGCATTACAAATGACATAAATATATGTTGTACTGTTATGTATAAAATTAATTAGTTCTCACATGTTACCAGCACTCCTATCTTCTCTTAGATACATGCAGTAGTTTAAATATTATTATGCATGACTTCTTTTATTTTGTTGCTTTGATTAAATTATTTCTGACAATAAGTGAGACATCTCACTTTCCAGTAGCTGGTGGTACTGCAGGATGGCAGATTCCGTCCGGACAGGAGGGGGCAAGTCATGGTTTTTAAGGAAAGATCCCTTCTACTTGTACAAGGCCTTTTAAAGCCGTGAGGGCGGGTCAAAGCGCATAGGAACTTTACGATTAAACGTGCTCATCCTGGGGTAATCCAGGGATGGATGACCTATTGGGAAGTTTATGAGTTTTGAACGTCTAAAACAGACAATATTGTACAAAGATAGAACGAGTCGTTACAATAAAGGTGTAAGTAAGTCGCATTTTACCCCAGGTCTGTACTACTTGTGTGAATTACGACCACCCCACTTCTTAATGGCATACAGCTCAGAAAAGAGATTTGAGAATCTTGTCTGGATCTTCACCGGACTTAGTTTGGACTACAGGAACGAAATCTAAACTGTCCAATACTTACTCGAATTTGCTCAGATATTCTTCACGGAACCATTGATTATGGTCTAGATTTGAACTACTCTGGCCTGTTCAAAAATTGGACCAGAAAGAATCCTTTAATGTCTGATTAAAAAAAAAAAGAGAATCCTTTAATGAAATTAATAGACGGTGATCAAGTGGGGTCGGATCTGGTTTGTACAGAGACTTTTTTTTTGTTTCTCTGGTTGGGTAGATGTTAAATGTACGACTCTAAGGTGTGGTTGAGTTAATAAAGAGTGTACTGTACATGCCTCTCTGACTTCGATGAGCTAAGGCTGACTTATGGACCCTTTATTAAATTACAGTAGTTAATGAATTCCTGCCGTAATCTTCCAAATGAGACTTTTTGTTGGGAAATGATATTGACAATTTAAAAATTGATACAAACAATTTAAAAAATAAAAGAAAGTGGCTTTGAAATTATACTGATTTTAGAGTGCCTGCATCAATTTTTGAAGTGCTAATATCATTTTCCGTTCTTCTCTAATCTTTCTTCTTTTTTTTTTCAATATTATTTGCATCAGCAGAGTTTAGCAAGAAGTTAGGCCTCATTCCAGAAACCTTCTTAAAAAATAAGCAGCTTATTTCACATTTTTTTGCACTGTATAAAAGATCTCGATAAGATCTATCAAATAAGATCCATATTGCTAGAAAAATTATTTGCGTAGACACATTATTTTTTAGCTTAAAATTGCCTTCTTAAAAAATAAGTACTTAAAATGAGTTTCGGAACGGGGCCTTATTAGTATATTAGTTTACAGGGGTGTCAGAGACTATTCGTAACCTTGAACACTACACGTCCACAACGAAATCCTGATCTTCCACGGGGAGAGAATCAAGAGTTGCCAACCAGGCTATAAGCCCATTAGCATAGAACTGTTAATGGGCCGGATCCGATCCAGATCCGATAAAACTAAAATCCGATAGTGAGAATCCGGATCCGAATCCGAAAAATCCGGATCCAATCCGAAAATCCGAATCTGATCCGGAAACCTTTTTTTACTTCAAAAATTTTAGCAAAAAAAAAAAAAAAATTTTTCAAAAAAATACAATTTTTTTTTCAAAAAAAAATTATTTTCCGAAAAAAATTAAAAAAATAAAAATACAACTTCTTAAACATTTTTTTTTCAAAATAAAAATTTTACTATTTTTTAAAAATAAAATAAAATTTTTAAAAAAAATAAAGTTCGGATTCAGAATGATAACAGATTTAATCCGATCTGATCCAGATCCGTATTGAATTATCGGATTCGGATTATCGAATTATCAGATCGATGTTATCGGGTTCGGATCCAGATTAGATTTTTTGGATTGGATCCGGATCGGATCCGGTCCATTGACAGGCCTACATTGGCATTCTTCTCTAACCTCAATTCAATTTTTAGGGTAGGCCTGTGAAAAATTGATGCCAATTTTTGTTTCCCAAGGCATGCAGTTGTGTTCGGTTGCCATTTATCTTTAGTTTTAGTTTTGTTTTTTAATTATTACCCTATATATTTCTTCAATTATTACTCTATATCTCCAATTATTAATTTCATTTCTCTCTATATCTCTCTCCAATAATTACCTCTATCTCCAATCATCACCATATTTCTCTCTCTACCTACTACCAAAACTAAATTAAACTAAATTACCAACCTAACAAAGCATCGTATTTTAGTAGCATTTCTGTTTACTGGTGTTCGGTCAGAGTGTAGATATGTCTTGCCGCAAACAAATAAACAAGCTGAGTATTATTATTTTTTTTTTTTGAAAAGGAACGAGCTGAGTATTTGATTGTTTAATTACAAGCAAGCATGCAAAATTTAGATTTATTTAGGTTGTAGATCGCAAATTTATGACCATTGTCAAAATATTTATGAACCTGTCAAATGTTTAAAAGAGTTTTTTTGTTTTGGTAAATATGTTTGAATAAGTTTTACAGCATACAAGTATCTAAAGTATGATCCGAAGAAAAAATTGTGATTTCTTTTTTACCTCTTCTCCTTTACCATCAAATTTTTTTTTTTTTTGACATGCTTTCCCATCAATTTATTCACATTCGCTATTACCACAAATAACTTTTACGCAAAAAAATACTTGACTCGTAACTTTTCTTCGAAAGGTTTTTTAATTTATACTATTTCAATTGACATATATGTAAGCCCCATTTAGTTGAAGTCCTAAAAACTATAAAAAATTGGTCTAGGGTCCACTATAGAAAACTTGTAACCCAGTTAGTCCACTTCTAATGTTTATAACATCTCTGGTCCACTAATATAGTTTAATAAGGCCTTAAGTCCACTTCTTAAAAAAAAAAATTCAATCAAGACAAAAATGTCCTCCTATATAAACTATCATACGGAGAGAAACCCTAGAAAAAACAAATCTGTAGCAGGCCTCCTCCCTCTCTCGTTCCACATTTTTCGCACGCTGATGCTTCTACCAAAACCCCATTGAATACTCCCGATCAAATAAAGAACATCAAAAAGAAAAAGAAAACTACCGTCTCTTTTCTTCATCTCATCTCTATATAATTCCTCCTTTTTTGCCTCTCTTTGAAAATGGAAGTTATGCCCTTGAGAGAACTTATGCCCTTGAAATCTCTTCCGATAGGTTACTGATTCCGTCCGACCGACGAAGAACTCATCAATCACTACCTACGATCAAAGATCAATGGCAACGAGGAGGCCATCGGTGCATCCGTGATAATTCATTTTCCCGTTTTTTCTTCTTAAATTTGTGGGTTTCTATTACATATTCATAATATTGTACTGGACATGTGTATCTCAATTTTTTTTTGCAATGTGTATTAGAGATGAAAGATCGAATCTTTTTCGGTACTGGATCGTTTTTGGAGCTTGAAATCAAAAACAGAGTCCAAATGTTTTTTTTTTTTTACATTCGGATATCCAAATCTCCGATCAAATCTCCATTGGGCCAGGAATGGAGGACCGAAAATGTATCCGATCGGGGCGGATCCGGTCTTTTGTTTGTCCCGTGTTCGGTTATTATTAGATTTGGAGGTTTTTGAATAAATACATAAGGTTATATGTGTATTTTTCCTAAAGTTGGAGATTTAAAGTTTTTTGAATAAATATATAAGCTTATGTTTGTGTTTTTCATCAATCACTTATTGATTTGGTTTGCGCAACAGCTCTCTCCAACTTGCTTCTAATATATTTGAAGTTTTTTGAATAAATATATAAGGTTATTTGTTTGTTTTTTCTAAGGCTAGACATATAAGGTTTGAACTGGTTGTGTTTTTTGAAAAATATATAAGATTATATGTGTGTTTTCATGTCACACAAAAATATATATTTTTGTGTGTTTTTGTTATTTAATGTCATTTTTGTAAAACATTCTTAGTTAGAGAGAGATATAATAATATATAACGTTATATTATTATATATAATATTCTAGATTAGAAATATTCTATGTTATTTAATAAAGAGAACATATAACGTTATATATGACCTTTTGTACTATGTAACGTTATATATGAGCTTCTGTCATATAAAAGGTTATATGAGATTTTGTCCTGTAAAACTCAAAAAAAAAGAGGAACTAATAACGTTATATATATGTTCTCTTATTGAATAAGTCCAATAAAAAAATCCAGAAAAATGAAAAAATACACTTTTTGTTACACATATAACGTTATATGTGGCGTGATGGTAGCGGCGATGGTGGTGGTGGTGGCGGCGACGGCCGTGGTGGCAACGGTGATGGTAGCGGCGGCAATGGTGGTGGCGGTGGCGGCTTGATTGCAACAAAAATGAAAAAAAATGTATTTTCGTGTTTGCCAAATAAGGCTCTTATTTCTGAGGTGGGGTATTTTTGTCATTAAAATTATTAATGAACTTAGTGGGTTATGAAATTTAGAAGTGGATTAGATGGGTTTGAAAAGTGCTATAGTGGACTTATGAAAAATTCTCCCTAAAAACTATGTAAGGAAAAAGCTAATTGATTTTGGCACTCCGTTTATTGATAATCACATTTCAATTTTTTATTTTTTATTAGTGTTTAAAATATACATAGCATGAGCACTAAGAGGCAAACGTCTAGTAGTTCTAAATGAGTTTATAAAACCTTGAAAGTTTTGAACCTGAAACATTAGAAACCTTGACCATCAGGTTATCCCCTAAGTCTCAAGCATTTGAACATCAAACACTAGTAGACCAACCCTTGGGATCAGGATTAATTTAACTGTTTTGAAAACTCATAGAAAGCTAGCTTAGATCTGTTGACTGGAATTGGAATTGTCATAATAATAATATTTACATACACAACATTCAATCCCAACACGGCAACACCAACTACAACATTTCACATAGAAGCGTTGTGGTTGCCCTATCCCCTATGTGTACTGCTTCGCCTTCAAACCTCGCCTTCAAATAAGGTTGAAATACCCCAAGCGTAGGGCTAGATTGTCGGTAGCATAATATCCGGAAGTCCGAGATCGTACCCACAGAGAATTCGAATATAGCTTAATTGGATTGTAGGTTTTATAGATGGATTGTGGCGTTTAAGACGGCAAACTTGGTTTTGCTTTAAACGGTGGAAAATTAAGACAAAAGACTAGAAATGAGCTAGATAAACTAAAGGAGGCAAGTCTAGAGATCATCTAACCCTCGACTTAAGCCGCTACCGGTTCTCGGTTATAACTCAGGCGAGAGACACGACCGCGCGCTCACGCCCAGAAGATTTAGCTTTAAAAGACTACGTTTATCAAAAGATGTGATTAACCGGAATTAAATCAACCTATTTTTGCTAATGTATCTAACACGTAGGGGGCCACGAGCCCTCAATATGTCGCTTGCCAAGACCGCTTCACTAAATTTCATACCAAGGAGTTAACACGCCTCGCTTAGACCAAAAAGGCTAGGTTAATGAAATTCTGAAAACCAAGATTTTAAGCCCGAAGGTTTGAGAACCAAATAACCACCTAAGTACTCGGGAAAGATTACCCCTAGACTTGGCCTATCGACTACTCACACATAGCTAAAGCATAAAAGAAAGCATAAAAACGAGACATGACTTTTAACCGATAAAAACGAAAACAAATTTGATATTATAAAAGATCTAGTCCGTAGGAACAACTTTAATAAACGAGAATTTAACAAACGAGGAATTAAACTTACAAGTATTGAAGCTTGAAACTAAGAACAGCAATGGAGAAAAACTAGAGAGAAAACTAACCTAGAACATAAAGTAGATATGAGATAAAGTGGGAGAGAAGAGTATTTATACAACTCAACTTCTCTCCCAACAAATATCCTAGAAACATACTATAAGTAGCAACTATTCCATAAATAGAAAGTCCAAAAAGCAGCAAATATCTGGCTGAGAGCTCCCCGTATCGATACAGATTATGCAAAGTATCGATACCACATCGTTAAGCTGAAAAGGCCAATCTCCCGTAACAATCCCGTATCGATACGGATTATGGCCGTATCGATACGGGAAGCTCTGCTTGGAAAGATAACAAACGCCTATCGATACGCCTTAAATCCGTATCGATACGGGATGCTTATCTCTGGTTCTTCAAGCCAGCCTCCCAGTCTTGACACCCGACGACCGTTGGCTTGCCCGATGCTCCTCGCCTTCGTTCTTTGGTCACTTTGGCACAAGTTCCACTAGGCAATGATTCTTGAATTAACTTGGGGGTTGACTTTGCACTCAAAATACGCCTTTTAAGGGCGTTTTGCCTGAAACACTTAACAAACTACCTTACGAGCAATATTGACTAAAAACGACAATTAAAGGCTAGAAACACTTCTAACTAACGAACTTAAGCACCACGATCAAGCAATCTTAGGTGCGTATCACACCCCCCCAACTTGAGCGTTGCTAGCCCCTAGCAACAAAATAAGAACTAACGGAAAGAAAGAACATCTGACAATCCTTCTGACAAAACTACTTAGCACCTACTCAAAATGCAACTAATTGGCAAGAGTTAAAATAACTTAATTATTCCAAAACAACTCGCAGCCAACAATTGAGCGATCAACTAAGTATCGAGCAAGTTATAATCAAGTATCCAAAATGAGCGTCAAAAGACAAAAGACGGATACGAAGCTATAACTTCACCAATTCCAATCAATGTAGCCATATCCCACAAGAAAGGTGCTCGAATTAGACACGGGGAACAAAAATACCGAGCCTTATAAGTGGAAAGCACCATTAAACAGAACTTACGACTAAACGATTGAAAATTTAAATGCCGAAAGAAAACATGCCACAAACTAAATATGCTAACTATCAGACGATAAATCGAAATGGAATCAAGGCATATTAAAGATTTACTAAGGACTTCATAGCATATATTGACCTCGGTTGCAATTAAAGAACGATTAGTAAAATGGGGTGGCGGCCATATACTAGCTCGGTTCAACTACCCTTGGCCGCCTCCAATTCCATCTACCAAGTCATAGGCCACATGCCGGCCTCAACAAAAACTTACTAAATTATTTAAGTCAGAGTCAAACTAAACTAAACTAAAAACAACGAAATAAAAGATAAGAGATGGGCTATCAACCACCAAGCACCCCTACCAAGTTGAGGGATTTCCAACTACTCCACTGACCCTACTCGTCATCCACAAACACAGGCTCATCCCCAGCAAAATCATCGCTATCCTCATCAGGCTCTTCGAGCGGTGGTACATACTGCTCACTGGCTTGCCCGACTCCTTGGCTCAGAACCCAGTCTAACTTATGATCGATCTTCCGCTGCCTCCTTGCATTGGCTCGAGTCTCCTTTTTCAGTTTCTTCAGACATCCCATAGTGGCCACCCCTTGGCAAAATAGCAATTTGTTCCAAGCAGCCGACTTTGCACCCTTTGGTGGCAAAGTAGTTAAGTACGCCCCAAGTGGGGCAGCAGCAGCAGTAGGTCGGGACTGAGAGATACTCCGGGTGAGTATGGAACTATTAATATCTCCCGGATTGAGCTTTTCACACTCCGAAAACTTGGAAGCAGGAACCTTTTGAGCCAAACACATCACGGTCACCAAACATGGAAAAGGCAACCTAGAATTGGTCGGGGCCTTGGCTTTGAAGTCAATCATCTCCTGAAATATAACCTTTGCACAGTCACACACCACATTCGGATTCATGAACGCATGAATCATCCCCCCTTCATAATTATCCAGCTTGTTCTCCGTCCCCCTCAGATTGAAATTGTGATGCACTAGCTGATTAACAAGCCGATACACCTCCTTAAACTTCCCGACACATGAGGGAGACTCGCCTCCCTAGGATTTTTGTACAATTCCTGAACAACGGTCTCGTCTGCCACATACTCCTCATCGAGATAGTTCACATCATCCGCGGGTGGTTGGCGGTAGTTCAAAACCCGTGCAATAAACCCAGAAGTCACCTCAATAGGAATCTTCCCAATTTTCGATGTTACCTTGGCATCATCCTTCTTCTCATCCTCCTCAGGCGGAATTTTCATGTTTTTGTAGAATTCTATAACAAGCTCTTTGTTGTAACTAAGGTTAGGGGCAAGGTAGTAAGACAAACCTTGATCACGGATGCGACGAACAAACGGATTCTCGATGCCAAGGTTGTCGACGTCCACATGACGCTCATTCTTAAACCCCCGGTTACGAATCCCATTTTCCCATTTCTTTTGAGTAGCAGCACGAATCTCAGCCGCCGTCCTCCTCTTAGCCCGGCCTCGCTTTTGCGGGTTCGCAATCATTTCCTCCTCTTCCTCCATTTCCTGCACTATCTCCTCCGCTTGTTGCGAAGAAGAAGCCGGAGCCTTGCCCTTAGAAGCCACGTCTTTGTTCTCACCATTGCATGCAAAACCTACCAAACAGAACAAAATCCCAAATCTTAAAACAAAATACTACAATAAACAACCCAGATTGCAGCCAGGAACGCACAAGTTTCACAAAAACAGGCGGCCAGACAAAATCCACAAAACTTCTGAGTTGTACTACACAGATACTACCTCCAAAATTCAGTGCACAAATGGTAACTTTGCCATGCAATTCCAGTCCCAAATCCAATCAAAATTTCAAAAATCTCGGAAAAGGGGTTCATGGGTGATCTCGGACGTTGGGGGTTAGAAAACATGGTAGGATGGTTCAAAATAGCAATGCATGGCAATATATAGTGGTTAATCAAAGGTTAAAGCTATTCTAGAGAGAAAACAATGGAAGATGTTGCGCATAGAGAGAGTGAGAATGGATTTACCTTGTACTAGTAGGATTTGACTCGAAAACCTTGAAATCCTTGAAAATTCCTTGAAAGCTTGAAGGTTTGATGAAAGATTATGGAGTTTTGGGGTTGATTTTGGTGTTTTGGGGTTGAGTTTTGAAGAACTTGGGCGGTTATGGAGGGTTAGTGAGAGAGAATGAATGGTGGGAAGATGAAAAGTCCGGCCTTGATAACTGCAGATTTCAAAATTAAGCAACGCATATCGATACGGTCCAAAATCCGTATCGATACGGGGCTCTCTGATTGCCCACGAACAAACGCGTATCGATACGCCTTACGGGCCATATCGATACAGAAAGTTTAATTTCAGAAGTTCAGCTTTCCACCCAAAGCCAATGCCGACGCCCGAAGCCACTTTATAAACACACCCGGAGCCTGTAAACGTGAGCCAGCCCAGCAAAGCTTAAAACCAACTTCCAAACATCCACCCAAACATCCGGTTTCCTATGGATAAGAGTGAGATGCGGACTAGGCTTTAATTTTAAAGGACAATAGGACTTTCTTATGGTTTTAATCAAACAAAGATGGCCTTGTATCATTTCTTACATATGCCATAGATTCCAAAGCGATTTAAAGTAGATAATGAACATATTTAGGCATGACATGAGATTAATACCTAACTAAGAATATAATGAGAACAACAACGGGATATGGGTCAAACCTGCTCATAACACACTCAACACCTAATTTCACGCCCTTTCAACATGCATACGAGTTAGACAGAACAAGTTTGCCAAAAATATTTACACGCACTCTTGCCAATTAATGAACTAATGACCAAGTGCTAAATTGCTCCATTCCACTAACTTTGTAATAACGGAAAGATTGATCTACCAAAAGCAAAAAATTTAAACGAAAAGCATCAAACATAAATATCCGATTTATGTCCCTCCCCCCAACTTGAAATATGCTATGCCCTCATAGCATGGAGAACAACAGTAGGGAAAAAGGAACAAAAGATCGTACCTACGGGAGAATGTCAACCCCCTTATACCTCGACCAAGTTGGAGGTTTTTGCGTCACCGGCTCCGTTTGTCATCCGAACGGCTTTCAAGGTCGACTCCTTCGGCTCTTCCAACGGAACCACAGCTAGTCACACAGGATCATGGCCAAAACTTTATTGGACTAACAACTGCGACACGTAATCGCACCCATGCTTAGGGCTCCTGAATGCCTCAATCACTCCGACGTTAGATCCAAACCACCAAGGCTGGTGTGGTAGCACGTTCACCTTGCAAAAGACTTAAGCTCGAATTACCTACTAAGAGCCAAATGACATTAGAACCACCTGGTACGTGTTATCCGGGTACCAACAAACATATATACAAAGAGAAACATCAAAGAACACCACCCGATTTTCACGCAATCTCACGAGTCATACTTTTCTTCCCGAGTCTCACCGAGTAGACAAGACACGGGTGGCTATACTAGACCGTCAATTTTGTTACATCACGCCCGAAGTAAAATTTACCGCTTGACCGCGCCAAGCAATTAAGCCCAGCGTTCCCTATGATCGAAACAAAGTGAGACAAGACAGAGCCTAGCGCTAAAGCACGGGAGTATCAAGTCTCACCCAAAGACCTAAGTTGCCCCCGATAGGGACATATCTGGTGAGCACGGATCGTTAACGGCAAACTACGACAAAGAAGGACTAATTAAAGTCCGAAACAATGATGCGTTGGTGAAATCTCTTAGTGAAAAACGTTCAAAACATAAGAAATAAGAACAAAACAGAAAAGCAATATTTACAAATATACAAACACACAGAATTTAATATCAGAGCTTGGAGCATCCAAGTCACAACTGGACTCCGTCAAACAATGAAGTCCAGCATCCCCTAAGATCGTAACCAGGCAGGCACAAGATAGAGCCAAGTGCGGTAATGGAGCACGGGAATATCAAGGCCGAACCTAAGATCTATACCGCCCCCGTTGGGGCTAATCTGGAAGACGTGAGTAGTTCACTGTGAATTACTCCTATCAGAAAAGCTAATGAAAGCCCTATGTCACTGATATTAAAATTGCCCTTACTAACCGGAGCTGGGCACACGATCCTTTTTTTAGTAGCGGCGTGCGGAGCTACATATACCCAAGTCAATGGAGGGTACCCCCTACCCGGGGGCCGGGTCCGACAAACAATTAAGTTCAGCGGTTACGCTTTCGCTCCCCGTGCAAATAAATGGAACACAAACTATACGGAAAGGCCATCCGTATAAACGGGATCGGCCAAAACCTCATCGGGCTCGCTTGCTTCAAAATTTCCAAGGAAAGGCTTAAGCCACTGACCATTAACTTTAAAAGAGGAATCGTTATGCATGCTTTTGACTTCTATTGCCCCGTAAGGGGACACATTTTTGACAATATAAGGTCCGGCCCAACGTGAGCGCAACTTTCCGGGATGCAAATGCAATCGGGAATTATACAACAATACTTTTGACCGGGCGCAAAGTTTTTAATCACAATTTTATTATCATGTTTGGCTTTGAGTTGAGATTTGTAAGCACTAGAATGGTCGTAAGTATTGTACCTTAACTCCTCGAGTTCCGTCAATTGGAGCTTACGGCTGGCACCGGCTTTGACTAGATTGAAATTCAGCTTCTTAATGGCCCAATACGCTTTATGCTCAAGCTCGACTGGCAAATGGCACGCTTTTCCGTAAACCAACCGATAAGGTGACATTCCCAAGATAGTCTTGTACGCAGTACGGTAGGCCCACAAAGCATCGATCAATCGAGTTGACCAATCTTTACGGGTAGGATTAACCGTCTTCTCCAAGATATGTTTAATTTCTCAATTCGCAAGCTTTGCTTGGCCATTCGTTTGCGGGTGGTAAGCCATGGAGACTTTGTGAATGATGGAATACTTCCGCATGAGGGCCGCAATGGATCGGTTGCAAAAGTGGGACCCTTGGTCACTGATGATAGCCCTGGGCATGCCAAATCGCGCCAAAATGTACTCACGGAGAAACTCAACAACCACTTGGGCATCATTGGTACGAGTGGGGATAGCCTCCACCCATTTGGAAAACATAGTCAACGGCCAACAAAATGTAGAGGTACCCAAAAGAGGTTGGAAATGGCCCCATGAAGTCGATACCCCAACAGTCAAACACTTCAATAATCAAAATGGGTGTAAGCGGCATCTCATTACGTCGCGTCACGCACCCCAGAAGTTGACAGCGCGCACATGCCCGGCAGAGAGCAAACGTATCCTTGTACAATTGTGGCCAATAGAAACCGCACTGTAAAATCTTAGCGGCGGTCTTTCTAAATGAGAAATGGCCGCCACAAGCCTCCGTGTGGCAAAACTGGATAACACTATGTTGCTCAGACTCGGGCACACAACGGCGAACAAGTTGGTCGGCACAATACTTAAACAGATACGGTTCGTCAAAAGAGAACCGTTTCACCTCGGCCAAGAACCGACGTTGCGCTTGTAAATTTCAATGGGCAGGCATAAGACCGGTGACTAAATAGTTCACTATATCCACGTACCATGGAACCGTAGTGATGAAGAATAGCTGCTCATCGGGAAAGGAGTCACCGATAGGAATGTGTGCTATAAGATCGTCGAATTCGAGCCGAGATAAATGATCGGCCAGCACGTTCTCTACAGCCTTCTTGTCCTTAATGGTGAGGTCAAACTCTTGTAGGAGCAAAATCCACCGAATCAATCTCGCCTTGGCATCCTGCTTCGTAAAAAGGTACTTGAGAGCGGAATGGTTGGTGTACACAGTAATCGGAGCCCCCACTAGATAAGACCGAAACTTGTCCAACGCAAAGACTATAGCAAGCAACTCCTTCTCCGTAGTCGAATAGTTCATTTGAGCCTCATTGAGCATTTTACTTGCATAGTAAATGACGTACGGCTCTTTCCCTTTCCGTTGGCCCAAAACAGCTTCAACGGCATAATCACTGGCGTCACACATTAGCTCGAATGGCAATTCCCAGTCCGGAGAACACACAATAGGTGGAGAAGTGAGACGTGACTTTAACTGGGCGAAGGCGGCCTCGCAAGCTGGCGTCCATTCAAAAGGCACATCCTTAGCAAGCAAGTGGCACAATGGCCGGGCAATGGCACTGAAATCTTTGATAAAACGCCGATAGAAATCGGCATGCCCCAAGAAAGATCGGATATCCTTTAAACACTTAGGAGTCGGAAGATTCCCAATCAAGTCAATTTTTGCCCGATCCACTTCAATGCCTTTCGAAGAAACAATGTGGCCAAGTACAATGCCTTCGGTCACCATAAAGTGACATTTCTCCCAATTCAGCACCAGGTTTTTTTCCTCACACCGAGCTAGTACAAGCCCCAAATTGGTAAGACAAGTCTTAAAAGAGTCACCAAAAACTGAGAAGTTGTCCATAAATACCTCCATAATTTTCTCCACCATGTCGCTGAAAATGCCCATAATACACCGTGAGAAGGTACCGGGGGCGTTGCAAAACCCGAACGGCATACAATGATACGCAAAGGTCCCGAATGGGCACGTGAAAGTAGTCTTCTCTTGATCTTCCAAGGCCACCTCAATCTGATTATACCCAGAGTACCTGTCCAAGAAGCAGTAGAACTTGTGCCCGGCCACTCTTTCCAAAATTTGATCGATGAAGGGAAGGGGAAAGTGATCCTTTCTTGTACTGGCGTTCAGCTTCCGATAGTGAATGCACACCCTCCACCCAGTTTGAACACGCATTGGAATAAGCTCATCATTGTCATTTTTCACCACCGTCACCCCAGACTTCTTAGGTACCACTTGTATCGGGCTCACCCACTTGGAGTCCGCTATAGGGTAAATAATGCCAACGTCTAACAATTTAAGAACTTCCGCTCGCACCACATCCTTCAAAATCGGGTTTAATCGTCGTTGAGGCTGGCGGGAGGGCTTAACATCATCTTCCATGTAAATGTGATGAGAGCAAAGAGATCCATCTATTCCTTTGATATCGGCTATGGACCACCCAATAGCCTTTGAATGCTTCCTTAACTTAGAGAGTAATTGGAATTCCTGAAGTTCGGTTAGGGCGGAGGAGATTACCACCGGGTATGCTTGGCCTTCACCAAGATAAGCATACTTAAGTGAATCCAGTAGTGGTTTCAACTCGAGTATTGAGGTTCCAAGCTAGACGGAACGACACGCTTCTCAATTGGAGGTAACTCCTCAAATTTTGGAAACCACGGAGTAATAGCACACACCTCTTCCACATCTAGCAAAGATGACAAATACGCAACCTCGGGAGCGTCAAGAAAATCGGCCTCGGCAGAAGTCAGTGTGAGTTCCAACTCGTCCTGACAAATAAACTTATTGACATGGTCTTGAACCAGTGAGTCGATCATGCTAACTCCGCATACATCCTCATCGTCCCCCATTTGACTTCAAAGATGGAACATGTTGACTTGCATCTTCATGTTGCCAAAACTCATGTTAAGGCGGCCATCCCGGCAATGAATGACGGCGTCGGATGTTGCCAAAAACGGCCGGCCAAGAATGATCGGAACGGACGATTGAGCCGCTGGTACTGGGCACGTATCAAGAACCACGAAGTCGACTGGGTACACGAACTGGTCAACTTGAACAAGAACATCTTCGACCATCCCTTTAGGGATTCGAATACTCCAATCCACCAATTGTAAAGTCACCCGGGTAGGCTTCATTTCCCCCAAACCAAGTTGTTCATAGACCGAGAATGGTAGGAGGTTTACACTTGCCCCCAAATCGAGAAGAGTTTTTTCACAAACTTTACCCCCGATGGTGATGGATATAGTCAGACAGCCTGGATCATTATACTTGGGCAGAAGAGTTGACTGGAAGAGTGAGCTTACTTGTTCGGTCAAGAACACCTTCTTCTGCACTTGGAGTTGCCGTTTGTGAGTGCACAACTCCTTCAAAAATTTGGCATACGATGGAATCTGTTTAATAGCATCGAGCAAAGGAAGGTTAACCGTCATTTTCTGGAGAACTTCATAGATATCACTGCTCAAATTCGGCTTGGCCGGCGACTTTAGTCGGTTAGGATATGGAGCGGGAACGGTGAAAGCTGGCGGTACATCGCTCTCTTTTGCCTTTCCCTTCTCTTCTTCTGTAGGGGTTGGTTTGGGAGATTCCCCATCCGATACTGTCGACTTTGATGGTGCCGGAAAAGATAGCAAGATTTGCGCAACCGGAGGCTCCACTTGAGCATTATCAACCGTCTTCCCACTTCTCAACGATATTATAGCCTTTGCTTGCTCAGGGAAAGTCACCGAAGAGCCTTGTGCAAAATGTTGGCCTTGAGGGTTTGGTTGAGGTTGGGTAGGCAGTTTGCCTTTTTCTTGTTGCAATACAGCGATAGCCGTTGTTAATTTACCCACTTGATTCCTTTTGTCGTTCATCGTTTGGGTAGTTTGCTCATTGGTGGTCGTTTGCATTTGACAGAATGCATTCAGAGTATCCTCTAAAGAACGTAGTGGAGGTGGAGCTGGTTACAGCTGAAATTGATTTTGCCCTTGGAATTGGCCCGGTGGTATGAATCCTGGCGGACCTTGAGATTGTGCCGGAGGAAACCGTGGTTGACCTTAAAACTGAGATTGGCGCCATGTTTGATTCTGAGGAGGAGGAGCTTGAGAAGTTGACGAGCCGGCCTCATTCTGGTTACTCCAACGGAAAGCTGGATTAGACCTCAACCCCAGATTGTAAGTGTTGGAGTATGGATCCCATCGTTGATTTAGTGCACACACTTCTTCAGGGAGTTGATTATAGTGCTGTCGGAGGGTGGGGATGGTATGACAGTTGTCGGTCGAATGACCCGTAGTCTCACAAATGATACACACTTCCTCCATTTGGCGAACCTCCTTTACTTCTTTCGCTTCTTTCACTTGGACCTAATCTAGCTTCATTTTGTCCAACTTTAACGATAACTCATCCAAGCGCGTCTTAAGACCATTATGCTCGTTCACTGAAAACTTACCGGAGCCTCCCGGTCCTTGATTTCTCATTGCTTGGTCACCCGGATCAATGTATTGCCAAGTTTGAGCTCTTTCGGCCAAAGCATCTAAGAATTTCCAAGCAGCGTCGGGGTCCTTTCCCATGAAATCACCACTCCCCATAGTATCCAAAAGCTGCTTGGACTCCCGATCACAACCTAAATAGAAATAGTTGATCACAAGATACATGGGAAAGTTATGGTGGGGGACAGCTGCGAGTAAATCCTTGTAACGCTCCCAATACTTATAGAAGACTTCCCCATCTTTTTGTTTGAAATTCTGAATTTGATCCATGAGAAGCTTAGTTCGGCTGACCGGAAAGAACTTGGTGGTGAACACGTCTTGTACTTCACCCCATGTGAGCAAAGAGTGGGGCTTCAACGAATGGAACCACTGCTTAGCCTTATCTTTGAGCAAGAAGGGAAACAACTTCAGTCGAGCTTGATCTAACTGTCCCGGCCCGGATATGAAAGTGCTAACGATAGTCTCGAATTCCTGAATGTGAGCATAGGGATCCTCCAATTCACGCCCCCGAAACTCTGGTATAACCCGATGATATTCTGGCTTGAAAGCAAACGCATTGGCGGCAGTGCAAGTGGGAATGGCTATAGGGGAGACATGTGGGCCTCTTTCTGGCGTCAAATAATCGCGCAAAGTACGAGCTGCCGGTTGATCTGCCATTGGGCTTAATGAGGGTGATAGCTCGCGAGATGCAGATCGATGTAGCCAATTTGATAAAGGGCTACGATAGATATTGAGCATATAACCTGCACAGTCCAATAAAGCAAACTAGAGTGGCTATGCCGCCGCCTCGTTCACAAACAATCTCGTGGGATTATGCCACCACCACGGCTATATAAGCAATAATAAAAAGAAGGTAAAAAAGACAATTGATGCTCGACTAGCTTCGTTAAACCTCAAGTCGAATTGGTGGCTCAGTTAGAGGTATCCGCTAAGTTGAGTTCAATACACATAAAAGGAAAATTAAATGGAGTACTTATAATGGTTTGTCGATTCTCCAAATAAGCTAGATAAAGAAATCCCCGGCAACGGCGCCAAAAATGCTTCGCCTTCAAACCTCGCCTTCAAATAAGGTTGAAATACCCCAAGCGTAGGGCTAGATCGTCAGTAGCATAATATCCGGAAGTCCGAGATCGTACCCACAGAGAATTTGAATATAGCTTAATTGGATTGTAGGTTTTATAGATGGATTGTGGCGTTTAAGACGGCCAAGTTGGTTTTGCTTTAAACAGTGGAAAATTAAGACAAAAGACTAGAAATGAGCTAGATAAACTAAAGAAGGCAAGTCTAGAGATCATCTAACCCTCGACTTAAGCCGCTACCGGTTCTCGGTTATAACTCAGGCGAGAAACACGATCGCGAGCTCACGCCCGGAAGATTTAGCTTTAAAAGACTACGTTTATCAAAAGATGTGATTAACCGGAATTAAATCAACCTATTTTTGTTAATGTATCTAACACGTAGGGAGCCACGAGCCCTCAATATGTCGCTTGCCAAGACCGCTTGACTAAATTTCATACCAAGGAGTTAACACGCCTCGCTTAGACAAAAAAGGCTAGGTTAATGAAATTCCGAAAACCAAGATTTTAAGCCCGAAGGTTTGAGAACCAAATAACCACCTAAGTACTCGAAAAAGATTACCCCGAGACTTGGCCTATCGACTACTCACACATAGCTAAAGCATAAAAGAAAGCATAAAAACGAGACATGACTTTTAACCGATAAAAACGAAAACAAACTTAATATTATAAAAGATCTAGTCCGTAGGAACAATTTTAATAAACGAGAATTTAACAAACGAGGAATTAAACTTACAAGTATTAAAGTTTGAAACTAAGAACAACAATGGAGAAAAACTAGAGAGAAAACTAACCTAGAACATAAAGTAGATATGAGATAAAGTGGGAGAGAAGAGTATTTATACAACTCAACTTCTCTCCCAACAAATATCCTAGAAATATACTATAAGTAGCAACTATTCCATAAATGGAAAGTCCAAAAAACAGCAAATATCTGGCCGAGAGCTCCCCGTATCGATACAGATTATGCAAAGTATCGATACCACATCGTTAAGCTGAAAAGGCCAATCTCCCGTAACAATCCTGTATCGATACGGATTATGGCCGTATCGATACGGGAAGCTCTGCTTGGAAAGATAACAAATGCCTATCGATACGCCTTAAATCCGTATCGATACGGGATGCTTATCTCTGGTTCTTCAAGCCAGCCTCCCAGTCTTGACACCCGACGACTGTTGGCTTGCTCGATGCTCCTCGCCTTCGTTCTTTGGTCACTTTGGCACAAGTTCCACTGGGCGATGATTCTTGAATTAACTTGGGGGTTGATTTTGCACTCAAAATACGCATTTTAAGGGCGTTTTGCCTGAAACACTTAACAAATTACTTTACGAGCAATATTGACTAAAAACGACAATTAAAGGCTAGAAACACTTCTAACTAACGGACTTAAGTATCTCGATCAAGCAATCTTAGGTGCGTATCATGTACATATCTTTATTGAGGAAAACTTATTTCTGGCTCTGCCGTAAATAAGGTATTTGTAGCAATCCTTAATCATTTGACACATGGCAAAACTATTTGCAGCAACTCTTAATCGTTTGACTCCTGGCAGATTGTAGTCCTTTAAACTATAGTTTCCTTTCACATACGTCTATGTGACCTGGTTAAGTTGTTTTTTTTTAATTTTGAAATCTGTAAAGCAGAAACTTGATTATGAAAGTTTTAGAAACAAAAATTAATAATGACCTTTTAGCATAAGATAATAAAAAAATAAGATTTTCGCATCGGCTCAAACAAATTGAAAATAGGAGCACTTAATTTTTTTAGAATGTTCATATATTAAAAAAATAATAGTCTAAAAAAAATAAGTGTTCTAATTTTCAATCCGTTTGAACAAGCGTGAAGATCTTATTTTTCTAATCATTTTATTGTAAAGGGTCATAATTAATTTTTGTTTCTAGGACTCTCATAATCAAGTTTCTACTCTACAGGATTCTAAATAAATATCAGAAACTTGATTATGAGAGCGATAGAGATAAAAATTAATTATGACCCTTTAGGATAAAATGATCATAAAAGTAAAATTTTCAAACCGGCTCAAATGGATTAAAAATGGAGCACTTAAATTTTTTATCATATTTCTTAATATGTAAAAGTTTAAAAAAATTAAGTATTCCAATTTTCAATCTGTTTGAAAATCTTATTTTTCTGATCATTTTATCTTTAAGTATTATAATTCTCTTTTTTTTTGGTAATCGAGGAACAACTCTGCAGCTTAGCTACTATTGGACTCGACTGTGCAATCTAAACCTCGGGAAGACTAGCACAACAACCCACCGCCATGGCCCCCCACTTAAATCATGGTTTGTTTCCTGAGGGAATCGAACCCTGCTATGTTACAAGCACAGGTTCGCTCTTACCATGTTGACATTCCATGGGTAGATTTTATAATTCATTTTTATCCTTACGGTTCGCATAATCAAGTTTCTACTCTACAGGATCACAAATTAAAAAAAAAAAAAACCAACTTAACTAGGTTACGTAGGTGACATGTGAAAGGAAATTATAGTTAATGGACAACAATTTGCCATGTGTCAAATGATTAAGGGTTGCTGCAACTAGCATTGCCATGTGTCAAATAATTAAGAATTGCTGCAAATACTTTATTTACGGCTCAGTTTTCCTCCTCTTTATTAGTACTACTACTACTGTTGTCCAGATCGTGAATACGAAAAGGCATCCGTCATAGAGTCTCAGCATATCAATTGACTTCGAAACATTTGGAATTTGGAGTTTTATAATAAGTAGCGATTCTTTGAACGAAGACGGCTCATGAAAGTACTCAATGAGAGGCTAAGAGAGCTTCTTCCATTTCTCGTGCATAGTCCAATTTTGTCCCTACATGGGTTGCTTCTCTATGGCTGAGTAATACAATCATTTTACAATCACTTACACTTATATAAATATTTATACAAATTCACTCATATTTATATTAGGGTCCATACATACTATACCTTCAGTGTTTATGAGACCTACCAAAAGATGTGATTGCATGTGTAAAATATATGTGTAAGTGTTTGTGGTTAAATAATAATTGTAAACAATAATGCTAGTACGGAGGGAAAGGGGAAAAAAAAAATCAGTTGAATAAGAAAACAATACTAGCTTGGGTTTTTTCCTGTTTTATCCTTATTCAATTTTTTTCATATTTGAGAGTTTTGTGTCAAATTTTTGTGAATTGTTAGTTGGTCTCAACGAGATGAAAAAATGGGTTAAACGTGCTAAAATTTGGATATTTTGAAAAAGTATTGGTGACTAAATTTTGAATATTTCAAAGGCGCGGGTTCTTGGCGGTAATATGATTGGTGACTAAAATGCGGTCACTAAAAACATATATTTAGAGACCAAAATATGCTAGTCACCAAAAGTGATTTCAAATTGGTGCGTGAAATTTTGGAGGGAAAAAAGAGCAAGTTCCAGGCCTTTTTGTGACCAATTTCATGATCACCGAAAGGCAGCTAAGTTTTGGAGACCAATGTCTTGGTCATGGAAAGGTAGCTAATAATAAAACATGTCTAATAATCTTCAATACAATTATTTACAAGATCTCAATAAGACAAAACTATTTTAACAATCGAAGATGTTAATTCCATTGTACTTATTGATTAAATCGTTAGTTTAAAAATTTGAATCGATTGGGTTTAGAAAGCTTTTTGATTGGGACGCAATTTTGTTTATTGGATGATATTTATCGTCTGATCAAATGTGTAGCGATACCCGATCAACTTCATTCTTGGTACAATTGATTAACTCCGTAATATGTAAAAAGATAGACGGTTCTGATCAAAAAATAAAGACTCTAGTGGGGGTTGAGTCTTGTAATTTAATACTTTAATGTCTCGGGATACATCAAATATTGTTCGATCAGGTGGTCACCGATATCCGATGCTCTTCGATTTTTGTGACAATGATGGAATTAGTGAGACGTGAAATCTTAACGATTCAGATTTCCCATTGTAAAAATTAAGTTGGTAATGACCTTTAAATTTATACGTTCAATGTAATTGTTAACAAGCAAAGTCTTGTGTCGTAGTTGAACGTACGGTAGCCATTTGATTGCAACACAATTACAAGGATCCAAACCGTTGATTTTGTTTTCCTTATTGATTATCATTCTCATAAAAATTTGTCCTGATATGATTTAGAAAGATTTTTTTATCGATACACACTTTCATTTAAAAAATGGGTTTTCGTCTGTCTGATCAAGTGTGTAGATACTTGATTAACTTCATTTTTGGTACAAACGATGGACTCCATAATATTATGTAAAATATGGATCGTTCCGATCGTAAAAAAAGACTCAGGTGGGAGTCGGGTATTGCAATCTAATACTTTAATACCTTGGGATGCATTAAATGTTGTCCGATCAGGTGGTCATCGATATTTGATGATCTTTGATTTTTGATGTAATGATGGAATTAGTGAGACGTGAAATCCTAATGGTTCAAATCGACCATTATTAAAATATAATTGGCTGATTACGTTTAGAATTTGTTTGTATTGCGTTATACGAGGACACTTAATTTTTTTGGCACCTATTTAAAATTTTCAATAAAATGTTGGCGGGGACTTGGGGCTAATTTTCATGAAACGTTTGTCTGCAAACTGGTTTCCTTTTATAAACCGACGGCATCCGCAACACACCTATCCAAACCCATCCCTAATATGCTTATACCCAGATCTGTTTGGGTAATTTTTTAGTATAAAATACCCTCTCAAGCCCAAACAGATCTGGGCCGTCCAAAATACGTTTGGACGGCCGAAATGTGTGCTTGGCACCACGTGGCCCATGCTTACCCAGCACTGAAAAATTTCTCCATGACTACCTTTGGTGACCACTACTGGTAAGAGAAAAATAATATAATAATAACATTTGGTGACCAAATAAAGGGAAAATTTCAAAAAAGCCCCTAAACTTTCTGACAACTTGCAAAAAAACACCTGGACTTTCACTATTAACAAAAAAACACCTAAACTTAGCATTCCGTTAGCAATTAAACCCCTGCCGTTCAATTCCGTCAATTTTTAACGGATGGAGCTAACGGAAGGTGTTAACTTTTTATTTTTTTACTTTTTACATTCAAAAATTACTTTTAACTCTTTCTTTTTTTATTGGTAAATAAATATGCAATTAAGTTCTTTTTTTTCTTATTATTTATCTAAAATTACTTTAACCCTATTTTTTATTTTCAAATTTTACCTTTCCTTCCCCCCCCCCCCCCCCCCCCCCCCCCCCTCTCCCTTTTTTTCTTATTAGAATTGACTCCACACCACCAATTAACCCCACAACCAACCGCCAAAGCCTTAGCCACAATTTCAGAAATTCAAAAGTTCTTTTAACCTCCTCTTTGTAACCTTTTCTTTTTTTTACTACTTTTACTTCCAAAAATTACTTTTAACTCATTCTTTTTTTTAGTCATAAATAAATATGCAATAAATAGTAAAAATGGGTTAAAGTTATTATTATAAATAGTAAAGATTAGAGTTAAAGTAATTTTTGATAAATAGTAAGAAAAAAAACTTTATTTCATATTTATTTACTACTAAAAATAAAGAGTTAAAAGTAATTTTGGAAGTAAAAAATATAAAAAACAAGAATGCTAAAAAAAAGAGTAATTTCGAATTTCTAAAATTAGAGCTAGAGCTTTGGCAGTTGATTGGTGGAGTGGGGTTAAAGTTCTAAAAAAAAAAAGAGGGAGAGAGAGAGAGAGAGAGAGAGAAGGGGAAAGGTAAAATTTGAAAGTAACAAAAAAGATGGTGGTTAAAGTTATTTTTGTAAATAGTAAAAAATAGAATTAAAGTAATTTTTGATAAATAGTAAGAAAAAAAAAGAACTTTATTGCATATTTATTTACCAATAAAAAAAAGAAAAAGTTAAAAGTAATTTTTGAATGTAAAAAGTAAAAAAAAAATAAAAAGTAAACGAATTCGGTTAGTTCCATCCGTTAAAAATTGACGGAATTGGACGGCAGGGGTTTAATTGCTAACGGAATGTTAAGTTTAGGTGTTTTTTTGTTAATAGTGAAAATTCAGGTATTTTTTTGCAAATTGTCAGAAAGTTCAGAGGCTTTTTTGAAATTTTCCCCCAAATAAATTAGTCAACGAAATATCATCTTTGGTGACCACTATTATTCCACGACTAAATAATTTTGTCATTGAAAGTTCAAAACAGCGACTGCAATTTGGTCACTAAAAAATATATTTAGTGACCACTAAGTATCAGTGACCAATGAAAGTAGTCACCAAAAAGTCACAACGGCGACCACTTAATTACTAAAAAATACATTTAGTAACCACCAAATATCATTGACTAACGAAAATAGCCACCAAAAAGAAACAACGGCGACCAAGATTTAGTCACTAAATATGGCCTTTCTATGACAAGATCATTTTTGGTCGCCAAAACCCTTCTGTGACCAACTTTAACCAACGTGTTTTTGGTCTCTGTTGACATTTGGCGACCAAATAGGACCTTTTGGTGACTAAATTCTTAGCCACCAAATGTGCAATTTCCTGTGGTGGCACATACACAATTTTACAAACTCAAATGCAAATACACTCACACAAGTATTAAGGCCCTACACATACTGCACCACTAGTGTGTGGGCTAGCTTTAACACTGATACGAGTGTGTGTCATTCGGTGGGTAAATTAGGTGTGGTTGTAGAGTTATCGTTATTTGGATAAATTACCAAGTCCACCCTCGAGGTTTCTAAATCTTATAGATTGCTCCTATCAAGTTTGAGATATTACAAAATACCCCATGTCTTATAACAAATTACTCTATTGTCGTGATGTAGCCTTTAGAAAATTTGACAAAATTTATCTGACATCATCAAATTCTAATTACAATGGACTACATTGTATTTTTGTGGCATATGAAAGACTATTTTCACACATCTGTGGTCTTTCACAAACTATAAAAGAATAGTGTCCATTGTGATTAAGATTTGATGATATCAAACAGATTTTTTCGAATTTCCTAGCAACTACACAAGGACAGGAGGGTAATTTGTGACCATGTAAGATAACAACATTTTTCTTTATTTTTACACTCCATTTGACTGCTTTAGGGAGTGAGTTACATAAACCACTTTAGGGGTTGGGTTTACTGTTGCTTGTCTGCTAGAGTGCTTGAGAGAGAGAGAGAGAGAGAGAGAGAGAGAGAGAGAGATTCTAGCATTAGGGGCCCCATATTTAATAATAACAAAACCCCTAAAATATGAAGGGATCATTGCTAAAAGATGACGCTTAAAAAAGTGAAAAGATGTCACTTTTAAAAAAAAATGTAATTAAAAAGATTACAATAAGTAAATGATGTCAGTCAATCAAAAAACTGTAATCTAATATATTTATGATGTCACTTCTCAAAATAATGACATAAATTCTCTCTAAAAGATGATGCTTGAAAAAGTGAAAAGATGTCACTTTTTTAAAAAAAAGTAATTAAAAATATTACAATAAGTAAATGATGTCAATTAATCAAAAAACTGTGATCTAATATGTTTATGATGTCACTTTTCAAAATAATGACATAAATTCTCTTCTTTTTTTTTAATGTCAGATTATCATTACAACTGACATTGAAAGAATGAAATTCACTTTTAGAGAAAACGGCACCGTATTTAGGGTCGCGCGCGGTATGCCAAATTCTAATCCCACCCAAAATAAAACCTCTCAGCTTCCATGATCTCTGCAGATAAAAAAAAAAAGCTTCCACGATCTCTCTCTCTCTCTCAAGTCTCAACCAACCCTACGAGCGGCGTTGCTTTGGAGTCTCAAATCAAGACACTTGACATCGTTAAGTGGTGGTGGACGCTCGTCGATCACTGTGATATTCGCCGTTGATTGATCTTGGTCACCACTTGCCCTGCCGTTGCTTTGGTCACCGATTGACTCAAGATCAAACAGGTATACAAACCCACGTCTTTGTATCGTTATGGGCGAGTAATTTTGTGTATACTGTGTCGTTTGTTGAGAAAAGTAAGGCATGGCCTTTCGTTGGGTGTCAATTTATTTCTAGGTTTTGTTTGGATGCAATATTTCATATGGTTTTTTTTAATCTAGAATTGTACAACGGGGGGTTTTGCCAAGGTTTGTAGCCAAATCTATTTGACCGCTCAGTTACGTACTTGTAATTAACCACACGAGGTGGTAGCTTGGGGTTTACTTCCACAGGTTCGCATAAGATGTAGGTATTGGATCAACCTCTGTACCAAGTTGAGTTGAATTTTTTATTTGACTTTCGAATGAGAATGAGAATAGCTGAATTTCTAGGTGAGTATCCATTCGCATTACAGGTGTTTGATAATATACTCATGTCATTCTATCCTCTGTAAAATCAAATCGTTTAGGTGAGTATCCATTCGCATTACAGGTGTTTGATAATATGCTTGTGCCCATCTATGCTTTGTAATTAAGCCATAGATTGACACAACAGGCCACATAAACAGAGAAGGGAATCAATCTAGCCTTGCCTTTATGGAAAGTTATCTGCCTTTAACTCTGAACTTAATTAGTTCTGAGACTAAATGGTGGTTGGTTATTTGAGTAATCCTTAATGGAGTTACTGATGATGCAGTTTTAGTTTCAATATCTTAAACCTAACCAATCAACTTCAATTTTTCTGAAGTAGCAATTAGTGACTTTTCCGGTCTTGGTTGTGTTAGTTGGCAGAGATGTCCAGGTGATCACTGTTGTTGAAGAGCTCCATTCGATCCAAATACACTTCTTGGGTAAGCATAACTATTTTTCATTGTTATTTTTGTCTTACTTGCTATTTTTTTCTCGAACCATTTCAAATATGTTTGTACTTGAGTGGCAACATTGTGTCTTTCAAGATTTATTCATAAATATAACATGACTAGCGGATTGCCCATGTCTAAAGACACTCGCAATATTAATTTTGTATGCTTAGACATTTTGTAAACATTCATTCTGTTTATGATATAAATTTCTTAAATAATTCCTCTTGGGTTAGGGGCAATCTTCTCATGCTAAGGTATCATTGTCTACATGTTTCATTTTTTCTGTTCAGCCCTTGGAATATACTATGTAATCTTTACTTCCCTTTTTGACTTTGATTTGCTTGGATACACTTAACTGCAGTAAAAATCGACAAAGAGACCATTATTGGGAAACAAATATCTTAACCTTCTTTTGGTTGAAAACTAACACTATGAACTGCAAAATGAGAGTATGCATGAGTGCAGATGAAATATCTAAACCTTGTCTTTGTTAAAATCAATCTATCTCTTCATTTATGCAAATTCATATGCATCTCTCTTGTAAGTTGTGATTTAATCATATTGTTTTCTACTTGTATAATTACAATGCGCATGATAAGATACATCACTACCCGACATTTGTTTGGAGGATGGCACCAAGGTACAAAGTCCCATCTTTATAGTTTATTTCTTTTCAGTTTAGCTAAGGTTCACTTACGTTTGCATCCTAACTGGATTGATGGTAATGTGGTATATATCTTGATTGTTGTCTTGGTGACGTGAGTTTAGTCATGTGTTTTTTCCTTTGTTGTTGCTTTAGTTTGTTTTTTTCTTTTATGATCATGGTGCATGTTTGCTTTTCTTGGTGTTGTCTGCTTTGCTTTTCGATACATGTCATTACCGTAAACATTTTTCGTTTTTGGCTTAAGTTTGGGGCACTTCCATTTCTCTTTAGCAATAGTGAGGTATCCTAAGGTATTTTTTCCCACTTTGATACATTCATGTTTAATTTGTTCTTAATTGGGTATATTGTTTACAGATTATTACTTAATGATCTCTTGCAGGTTATTGAGAAAAAAACCTAACAAGAAAGTGAACTTTGAGAGTTAGACTTGAGTGGATCAAATTCGTCCTTAAAAAGCTGACTTCTACATGATAGCTCTCTCTCTCTCTCTCTCTCTGTTTTGAGTAAAGAAGTTTTTAATGGTTCTAATTATTTGTTTGATTGTGACAATTTGACATCTTATTTGGTATAAAGGCAAATCCTATGTGTTGTTGAAGTCTGCAGCTATGGCTTTGTGATAGGTACTTCCAAGTTCTTGGAAGGTTCATTTAAGTATGACTTATGTGCAACTCTTAGATATGTGCAACTCTTTCTAAAAGTATGTTTGTTATTTGGTTTTGCAGTACAAGCTTCAAATGACAGTGCCAATAGGAGCAAATGATTGTTTGGAGCACTTGCAGTGGGCGTGTTACCTTAATTACCTTACTTGTTAGAGTGATTTTTTTGTTGGTGTAGTTTTCTAGTTCTCAGAGTTGTATTTTCTGTTGTGGGGGGTGGGTTAGAAGAAATGTTATGTAACGAATTAATAGAGCATATTTTAGTTTTTTAGTTATCAATGTATACTTCTTTATTCATTAGTGGATGCTTTCATCTTTTTAATTGTTCTTAATGATTCTGAGCTGAAATTAGAATCATGAATTTTTTTTTAGGATAAAAGATAGAAAAGATGACAGTTTAAAACTGTCATCTTTGATTTTTTAATTTCACTTCAACGACGTCATCTTTTCGATAGATGACAGTTTTAAAACACTTTAACGACGTTTTACAATTGTCATCTTTTACTTTTAATTACGTTTAAAAGGTGTCATTTTTATGGATATTAATGTCAGTTTCAAACTGTCATCTTAAGATTCAGATTTTTAATGACAGCTCCATAGATGACAGTTTCAAAACTGTCATCTTTCACGTTTAATGACACTTTTAAACTGACATCATTTACGATTATTGTAGTAGTGGGAGTTGATTTTCACACTCTCTTTTTTTATATCCACACTCTCTCTTTTTATATCCACACTCCTTCTTTTTTTCTTTTAGCAAAAAAATTATGTAAGGACCAAATTTCAGAGTCTCCGTGTATTGGCAATTCTGTATAACAAAACACATATTTACATCAAATTGTAATTTTATTATCGTTATAGGCTAGTGAGTCTGTACAGGATTATGTAGAAAGGAATCGTAAAATTGTACGTATTATGTTCGAGTGCGGTAGTATTTTAGTCAAGACATGCAGCAAAACTTACACAAGCCAACCTGATGCATCCTGTCAAGCAAGTTATACTGGAAAAATTCGCTTGAGCGAGTTTAAAGTTACTCGAGCAACTCTGGCGATTTTTAGCAACTATAAATATATCTTCAATTAGGATTTGGATACACTCTTGCATATTAGAGCAATCCCAAAGCATGTTTTTAGAGGAGAAAACCCCTAGAGCTATTTGAGGCCTGTATCTTGAAGCACATACGTTGTCTATGGATAGTTGATTTTTCACTAAAGTTTCAAGAGGTTTCTATAACATCTACTAATCAAACTTGAGTTGCTTCTGATGGATTTGTGGAAGAATATTTGGAAGGCTTGTGGACTCATGGTCGTTGGCGATTAAGATTATTGGGTGCGGTGTACGTTTGACTTGGCAGGTGGTACTTAGAACGTTGTGAGCTAGGATTTACTTTGTTTGGATAGGTATATCTGTAACTGCACAATGACTATAGTGATTTGGTTCATTCCCTAGGTTTTTATCCATTCTAAGGTTTTCCACGTATATCTTTGCATTGTGTGATCGATTGCTTGTATAGCTCTTGCTGGTAGTATTACTTTAGTGAGTCGCATTCATACTGTTAGGGTTTTTACGAATTATTAGGAACCTTGACTTTTCAATTTACCTACACTTTCAACAAAAAAAAAGAAAACAAAAAAGAGTGTGGATATCAAAAAGGAGATTGCGAAAAGGAAAATGATATAGGAACCGACCGCCCCGTAGGAAAATCGTACCGACGGCCGCGCCGGGCCATCTCCCGCCACCGGACGGCCAATCCGAGCCGTCCAAAACTTATAAAAAAAAATCGAGGGGCCCACGCAGAAATCAACGGCATCCGATGTGTGTAAGGTATTTGATCTAAATACCATATTTTTCGTGTATATACGGAGCCGGTCAATACTCATAGCAGTTCTCCTGTGAAAATCCCTCCCCAATATCAAATGCACCATCTTTCATTCTCTACCTAACAATTCACTAACACACAATTTTTGGATCCTAGTTTCTTCACTTTTTATCGTACAACACAAATTGTTCAAGAGCCAAATGTGGATGCTCTAAGACTCAATACAAGTCTGTTATCCCAGTAATTAGTTCAAAAGACAGAAAGGATAACGATAATTCAAAAACTTTAAAGGAGGTTCCTGTATTTATGAAAAATTCCAGGGGAGTTGGGTGAAGTTTACACTGATTAAAAAACAAGAAGGGCTGAACATTACCTCATTGTAAAAGCCCTGCCACACACAAACACAGGGAGAAATGATGAACCGGCAAAGTGGTAGGTTTCACCGACAAAAAAACTTATGGAGCAGCTGGTCAAAATAGTATGGGCCGGGACGCATGTAAAAGAAAAAGAAAAGAGATGTGTGTTTTTTTTTTGTTTTTTTATGCCGTGGGACCATAATCAAATCAATACTTGTTTGTTTCCTTTTTAATTGTAGAACTCAATGATCAGCTAGGGAAAAATGAGTTGTAAAGCTGAAATGCAGAAGGAGCCCACTGATGTATGTATATGAAACAACTCAAACAAGACTCTTGAAGCATCTCCAAACCCATCTCCATGACTTCATTTTGAGAATCAAAGTACTCAAATCCAATTTCAATTGAAGTCTCTAAAATCAGACTCAATTTCTATATATGTTGAGGAGAAGTTGGGAAGAAAATTTTAGATGAAAAATAATTTACATAAATATTGTGAATTTGAGTTTACGTGGACAATGAATATCAAAAAATAATTTTTGAGTGAAATATACTATCGTGTGTCTCCAAAATGGATACTGAGTGGGAGATGCTTCAATAACTACATACAAAATGCATGCATAATTGCATAAACACATACATAGGTGTGTAAATTTAACATATGCGGGCCAGACACAATGATACGAATATTTGTGCAACTTTGTGTGTATTTTGTTCAAAAACGTCTGTATACACAAGTTTATGTACACAAATTCAGACCCAAATATGTCCAAAGTTCTTCGATGCACATTGACCTCAATTGATTGTTTTGTTGGATGCACGTGTATTGTATGATTTTGAATGCATCTTGTCTAACAATTTTTTGAACAACTTTCTTTTTCTCATCAGCACATCTTGTCTGAATATGTGCACAAAAATTTGTGCGAATTATGTTTCGGGTGTGAGACTTTACGATGATGTATTAGGAGCAACTGCACCAGTTGCCATATTTGACAAAATCTGATGCCATTTCTCAAAAATGGCAAACAAATAGCAAATTGTCCTTTGATAGTAAAATTTTGAACTGATTATGATTTTGTGGAATGAATATGACAAATCTTTTGTGGATATTTATGTAAGGAAATGTCGATACGTTATTTGTGAAAATCATATTATTTATGTTTAAAAATCGAGTACGTGAAACCTCCGACCCGTACCCTACCCATTCCCATCCCTACCTGGTCGTATCAACTTTCTAATTAGATACATGAGTCATACCAATTGAGCTAGCCGCAATTGATTATTCGTCCTAAAACAACCCCAAGTCGACTATAGGTACTGATTGAGGAGATTTTATATCGATGGGATTGTGGGGCCTATTTTGATATTAGCACAGATGATTGGAGCTAAACATGTTGCAGAGAATAATTTGTAAAACCTTCTTTTACCAAATCGGCTCATCTTTATTCAAAATTCTGAACAATTTTCTTAGAAAATTAGAATCTTTTTGTGTTTCATGATTCTATTTATTATTTTTTATCAAACTATTTTACTTTTGTGAGCCGTCAAATGGAAAGTTTAGAAAGACCGATTCTAGAAAATGTTTAGTAAATAAACAATAAAGTCAAAATTTTCAGCTTGACTTATCTTCGTCTGTTTTAAAATTTTTATTATTTGTTTCATAATTTGTTGCTTGTTCGATTTCTCTGTTCACCCTCAATGACCAAAATTTTAAGAAATAGCTCACTAAATATGAATAAAAGTTATAATTTCAAAAAGTAAACAAACTCCATGAAAAAAAATATATTTGAAGCTACAACAATTCGAGTGGTAGAACATGTCATGTTATTTAAATGAATTATACAGAACGGACAATTGGAGTAGACAGAGTAATTTGTTGTTTAATTATTAAACATATAAAAGGATAAAACTCGAATTCGTAGAGTCTGCTGGAGTGCACTATACTAACTCAACCTGCATGCAAAATATGTAAAAAGGTAGCATAAGTACAATTTTAAAACTAACTTTTGTGAATTCTACTAAAGATGCTCTAAATGGGTGATTGAAATGAATATGAATCCACTTTGTCATTGCCCAAGGTCACAACCTAAATAGTGTAGATACACGATAAGTCTGTAATAGTACCAATGAGGCCGCCCGTGATATTTTAGGGGTGCGAAGAGAATTTCAAGGTTAGAGCTCCTAACGTACTTTACGGGCAAACAAAGTAAACGATAAATCAATTTAAAAATAAGAAAAATGGGAGAAAGTAGATTTAATTATAAAAAAATAAGTGATTATTACAAGAATATAAAAGTATCACTTTAATATCACTCTAGCTTCTTGTATTTTAGCCACAAGAGTATGCTAACATAAGGGACTTTACTCACTCTCTCTCTCTCTCTCTCTCTCTCTCTCTCTCTCTCTCTCTATATATATATATATATATATATATATATATATATATATATATATATAGACACATATACACACACACATGCATGCCTTCCTCGCCTCTACTTCTACTTAAGGATGGGCCTGAGTACCAAAACATGAAATTTGCCAATTTTGGAGGTGCAAACGGTAATAAATGAGCCCGGCTCCTCCCTAATTCCTTTAAATGGATTGGAGAGAACACTCTCTTCAATTCCGGCTAGGAAAAAACTTTAAATCACACTTCAATGATCGGAACTGTTCATAATTTTTAATGTATTGAGAGCATCAAGCATGCCAAAAATCATTTTGATCAATTATCGTTTGATATGATTTCGAAACAAATTTATATTGAAAAAAATCAGAAAGAGGTTTTGTTCTAGTGTTGCAATCTTATATTTTGCAAGATAATGTGGTCCTAATGTGTTTCAAAATCATATCTAATGATGTCCAATAAACTTGATTTTTAGCATACTTTATGTTCTTGACGAGAAAAATAAAATGAAATATTTCGATCATTGATATAAGATTGTAAGAAATTTTTATGGGCCGAAATTGGAAAGAGTGTTCTCTCCGATAATTGGAGAGAGTGTTTTCTCCAATAATTGGAGAGGAGCTGGACTCGTAATAAATTGCTTCCTCCCACGTTAATGTTGCTTCCTGTTTTCAGAACATTCCACGTGCTCAAGCCAAAAAGCATTGGGCCCATGGAATCATATACTAATGCTTTTTCTGATAGAAAGTTCTGTAGATGATTTTTGTTAGCAAATACTACTGTAGTAGAGAATGGTTGTAATTACAAAAACTCTTGTGATGCAAAGCTGCTAGCCTTATCGAGGATTAGAAATTGGTTTCTTGTCAGTTCTATAGTTACATTTTGGAAAAATTATCGGGTGATCTTGGGGCACCGCCCCGTAGTCAGCACCACTCATTTCCGTCAAATAATTACTCTACGTTTTGGGGTGAATAAAGCCAGCGTCATCACTGGTACCATGTTTAAGCCTTTGTACATGGACCATATACCCCATTGATACTCTTCTTGTTCAACTTGCTTTTCCTGGAAAGCAGGATTTGTTCACCAAGTGGAATCTACTGATCCTTTGAAGAGAATAAGCAGGAACATCTGACCCCGCTTTCAAAACTGTTGAGAACAATGGAATTTAACTAATACAACAAAAAAAACAATATCAGTGTGTCACATATCAGCTTCAGGTACGAGTCAGTATGGTATTTACATGTGTTCTACACATTAGTCTGATGATAGCACATCCTTTGAAGATGATAAGAGCGTCCTTTGAGAAAGCAATGTATCCTTTGGACTTCAATATCTTTGATCAAATTCATTACTCAACAGCACTTGGATTAGAAGATCAAAGGATTTCATAAAAAGTGTTGAGAAAGCAATTCATACCACCCAAACCAGGGAACACAAACAAATCAGGTGCTGCCGCTTAATTGCGGTCATCACTGACACAAGAGGGATACCAAAATCTGCTGGTGCATGTAATGAAATCTGCAAGATCGGTTGAATGGACGCTCCACCATTGAATAAATGCAAAAGAAAAAACCTAAGTCATATGCAGCCATTATTGGCATAATGTTACAATAAGGGCTTCCATGACAAGAAAGATGATGAAATCTTCAAAAGAAGTTGTTGAGCTAACCAAACAAAATAAGCTCTCAATCTAACAAGAAGGAGCATCTTACCCTATTGCAGTTGGAACCTTTGGTACTCCTATGCTTCAGTGAAGTTCTTTCCATTGCCAAGAAAAAATGAAAATTAGAAAAATTAACAAGAAGGAACGTCTATATGACTAAATGATGAGAGCAAGCGTCGGAAGATAGTGAACACCAAGCAATATATCTGGTTAACAGAGGACAAGGAAAAGGAGAGGATATCAAATGAATGGATCAACAATACATAACCGCGCCAATAGATATTCACCTTTAGTCCCTTTTTGGATGTTTAATACCCATCTTTCCATGTCCTCAACTGCTTCCCATATCATGCTCTCTCTTTCCCAGTCCCAGATTTCAATGCAATTTGAGTGCTTATCTCCTTTTCCCTTCACACATAAATTCAAGTCCCCAAATGGAAAACCAAAGGTCTTCGTGAAAATAACGAATGTATAAACATTCCTGTAAGAAAAAAATTACCTCAGCAACCCCCTCACTCCATTTGGGTGGAGGGGAACCCCTCATGCATGTATCATTGAGACAATCATGCACTACGAGTTATAACTTTTATTCATTATTAATTGTCTATTTGCCCTTGCCTACATCAATTCATTGGGATCTCATCCTAGTTTTTTTCCACTAGATTTTTTTTCCCATACTGACAAGAAAACTTTTCTTCGAGGAATAGCATAGCCAATGTAGATGGTTAGACGAAGACTTGGGCATCACACCCGGTAAGGGAGCCCCCATCCACCCTCGTCAACCCTTTGGTATGACGAGAACAATCCTGAGGTCAGTTTTAAGTATTAAACCAACCAAACATGAAAGAGGAGCAAACAATCCAAGCCCAATTACTCCAATTATATGTTAAATTTATCATTTTTATTGTTGCAGCTCGACTGTCCATCTTGCAGTTGAACTGGTGAACCACTATCCAGGAACAGCAACCATGCAACCCAAACCATATGAAACTATACACACAACCACTTGATGTCACAGCACATGATAGCTAGGCGGACAGAGAAATATAACTCACTTACCTTTCCCAAGGAAGATGAAGGAAGCAGCAGTCCACTTCCATGACCAATATCATCGACACGTATATGAAGAGATTGTTTCACAACCAAAAGTGCTGTCTTAATATCAAGAAAGCCAACTTCCACCATCCTCTTAAGTACTCTAGCTTGGAAGGTCTTCCCCCTGTGCGAACAAAAAGTTAGAATAAACCTATCGACTTAAAACTGGATACATTTCTAAGCACTCAGTATGACCACACATCAAGTTTTGAAAAACACAAAATCCAAGTATCCACAACAGAAATTGGAATAGAAGCCAGACAGGAACAACTTAAAAGTTTGCGAAGTTTGAAAGAAGAAATTTAGATGGCAAAAATGACCATTGACCAATAAGTATTACTTTTCCTTCCAAGAGTACCCTAAAGTTCTGTTAAGTTTTATATTGGACAACCAAGTTATATTTTTAGAACTTTGATGCAACTGTACGAATTAGTTCAAGTTTCCCTTCTTCCAAGTTTTCCCCTTTCCTTGAATGGTTCAATTTTACCAATTCTAAGATAAGAACCGTATACCATTGTGTATCTAAGCAAACTCTGATTTTACTCACTATCATATAAAACTTAACACTTTTGTAGTCTGTTGTAAAATACTCGAAATTTTTTTTTTTTTGTACAAACTTACATAACTCTAATGCGACAAACTATAAAATGAATAAAATTATAACTGTCACCTTCATGTAAATACTAAATAGAAGCAAGTAGCAAGTAATTCTATGTCCTGAAAATGAAAAAGGAGCATTTAAAACTGTAAAATTCTAATGCCACAGCCCACCGCCAATACAAAAAATTGATAAATCAAAAAATCAATTATCACCTCGATTTAACAAAAGAGTAAAGTAAACCCTGTAAAGGTTATAAAAATGCATTTCACATATTATTTTGATAAAAAGGGTTCCCTAGGAAGAAATACTTTAGAGATACTCTAACTTAACTGTATAATGAACTTAGTTGTCCAAAATAAAACTTATAGAATCTAGCAATAGTCTTCTGGGAGAAGTACTACCGATTGGTTGTTTTCCTTTTCATGATACCTAAGTAATACCGTTAGCGACAAACCTGCTAGAATTCCTTAGTGGAGATCGCAGCTCTGGTGCTGGTATCATCCCAGCAAGTATGGCACACTCCCCCAAACTGAGAATGGCTGGATGCTTTCCAAAATAAAACTTTGATGCCATTTCAACACCATAAATACCATGTCCCCAATAAATCTGTTAGTTAAAGTACCCTTTCGTTAAAAATGCTGCAAAACCTATCTACTGAAACATATTTGAGTAGGACTAGTAATTTCAGCCTTTCATACACTCTATTGCTATATAGTGGCAATCATTTCACAATGTTTTCGTACCAATGCTGCACAACATATCTACTGAAACATATTTGAGCAGGTGACAAGCAGGTAACAATTTTTTTCTCATTTCATTCCCGTTAGACGAAATGTTTCTGCTTCCTAGGAAACCCAAACGGAACATTTGTCAAAGCCGGCTATTCCATCTTTCCCGCAAAATACACTGAATCATTGATTTGTTTCAAACTATGAGGAATATCCAACAATGACATTTTCGTGCGGTTTCAATTATTGTTGTATGTAAAAGAAGACAATAGTTTCAAGCTGCTAGTTTCGTTATCTTGAAGAAAGTAGGCCTTCCTTTTAGTGAGGAAAAAGTTGAGTTTTTCATTGCTGCATATTCTATGAAGCACCGACACTCCAAAAAGGCACCGTATCCATGTATTGGACGGAGACATAGCAGGGACACTCCAAAAATAATTTTTATTATTTTTTGATAGGTGACACGCCGGGGACATGGCTAGTGTCAAAATGTAATATTTTTAATTTTGGGGGGTTAATATGAAATTATTCAAAATATTTGGGTTAAACTGTAATTATGCCTTTGAAAAAAATTTATACAATTTGTGAAATTATTCATATACAATGGTTCGTAAAAAAAAATTATATTTATTTATTTTTATTGATTTATACACGTGGCGTGTCCCCCCGCCGCGTTCGTATCTCCATTTAGAATTGTCGTGTCCCGTGTCCGTGTCCGTATCCGTATCCGTGTCCGTGCTACATAGCTCATATTGCCAAAACATTTTTCAAATTTTAGTTTCCTAGGTAACCGAAGCACATACCTTGCCGAAATATTGAATATTGTGACAAGCTGTTAGGTGTGCCCGTCTAAACAAAAGATACTAAAAATCCTACATGCATTTTAGGTGTGCCTGACAAGTTTCTGAAGAGTATTGTGTCATGTTTGTATCCAAAACATGTCTAGCATAGATAGGTGACGCCGATAGACGTGTCTGTGCTTCTTAGCTTTGAAGAAGTGTTTGACAACACACGAGTAAGCCCTGATTGTAGTGCTCTCGTTGATCTGTGATGAAGGCCTAGGCTTTGGTACCACCCTTCTAACATTTTAGTTCTGCATTGGATGTATTTTTCCTTTGAGGGGTTTTGGGTCAAACTCAAAGACGAAGAAAGGAATAAATAATTGAAAGGACCATTGAAGTGGAGATGAAATGAACCAGTTCACATACTTTGTAAATGTGTGGGGGTATTTTTGTCTTTCAACATTTTCTATATCGCCATTAGCTTTGTGTAAAAAAATGTCACTTCATTCAATGAGTAAAAGAGTGATTTAAAAAAAGACGATAACCTAGTAGGGTACTACCTTATACAAGTAGGAACTCAAGATTCTCAATTTTGATATTGTTCTCTCTAATGCTAGAGCCAACAGCATCTCCACAACTTTCCTCGAGAATGTGCGCTCATTCTTCAAAAATGTGTTCTTCACAAGCTGCCATTTGGAATTACAAGTATTATGAAATAGGTATGAACACTTCCACATCAGTACTATGTTCCATGAAAATCAACAGCAGCAAAAGAGTTTAAACTCTAAATCATTTCTAGAATAATCTTCGTGCAGATTTTAGGCCCTAGAACAGAAGGATCAACTTGATATGGGGTATCTGTATCAATGCTACAATTAAGGAAAAATAACTAGTTATGTAGGAGGAGACGCCTTACCACATCTAATAGATGGTTTCTGAACTCGAAAATGAGATTAGCAAGTAGACCCTATCCTTCTATAAAAGGATAGATGAGTAACTAAGTACACCACGGAATAATTTACTCCTATAAATAGCTTTAAAAAAATCTAGGAAGCTATAAGTAAATAAGAAGAAGAGCAAATGGAGACAAAATGCCATCTTTTTATTGTTACAACACTCGAGTCCCGAGTGTTTCATCAGTTAAATGAAAGCTTGGCCAAGAAGTACCATTAACTTGGTCTACCCGGACAAGATGTCTAAGTGGTACATTCTGCTCTGGCTTTCTCTAAATCTGCTGCGGCTTTCAAGAATTACGGCCGGAAGTTTGGAAAGACGGGAATATCCCAGCAGAAAACGGGAAATTCCTTGCACAAAAGTCAAGAATTGTGGCTGGCAAAAATCGCAAAGTCAAAAATTACGGCCGAAAGTTTGGAAAGACAGAAATACCCCCACAGAAAATGGGAAATTCCTCACACAAAAAGACAAAATAAAAGCAAATGTGCGAGGACACGGACGAAATTCCTCAGAAGTCCAAAAAACCATTAAAGTAAATTTTAATTTGCATGAATAGTGGATCAAAACAACGCGAAATGACACAAACGACCTCGTATTGACCCAGCATATTTTAAGGGCCCGATTGGAAAAATCAACCGAAACTGTTGAAACCCACGAAATTGGGTTTGACGTTCCTTTATCTGGGGGTGGGGATTATGCGTGTGTGGATCAAAGCATGCACTGATTGTTACTCCAGGTCCTGACAAGGAGAGTAAAAGGGCTGAGCCCAATTCAATTACCACCGCCCATGATCAGAAAATAAAAGCTAGTGAATGGGCATCCAACGGCTCAAAGTAGGTTTTGAGATAAGATAAAAAAAATTAAATTCAACAAAGGAAACGAAAGGACGCAACCCACTTTGCTATACTTCAAAATTTAAATGCACGCACAATCAAAGCAACTAAAATACTCCTAAGTAACTATGTACCAAATTCACTTACGCAAATCATCAAACACTTGGTGTACACCAAGAAACACCTACCTGTTGGGTTATAGTGCTACCGCCACCACGGGCCGAGGAGGAGAACACGGCGCGGCCAATACCAACTGGGTCAATCCCAAAATGGCGAAAGAACCTTCGGTCTTCGTAGGCCACAACAGCTTGCCATAAATGAGAAGGGTAATGGCCAAACTGGGCTTCGGCCTGTTCCGAAAACGCGACCAGTTGATGCCACCGGTGGGGAAAATTGGGCAACAGGACACTGGAGGCGAGGCGGAGGCAGAGGAGAGTGAGAGAGAATATGAATAGAATGAAGAGTTCGAGAATGAAATGAGGTTGTTTGGGAATGTTGTAGGAAGAAGAAAAAGAAGAAGCATGGCAATGTATGTGAACGCATGTGTATCGAACGACTCCATGCACAGTGGTGGAAAGGTGTGTAGGTAGCCTTCCTCGTAGGTTAGTGGCATTAGGGGGTGTGGGTTGAAAGAGGGGAGATGAGAGAGAGAGGGAGTGAGTTGGGTTTCTGGTGGATTGTTTAGGGTTGGGGGTGTTTGTGATGCATGGGAGTATTGGAAGGTTTCTCAGGATCATTTTCTCTCATCCGAGTGTTTGACTTCTACGGACTATAGCCCTTTTGGTTACCTAGATGAGAAAATAAAAGAAAAAAAATGAGTGTGGTTTCCTTCAGGGAGTTTGTAAATGCAAGTGCAAATATGTTGCATGTAACTTGTTTTCAAGTAAATAATATTCGAATAAAAATGTCTTTACAAAAATGGACAAAAATATTTCTACTTTTATTACATACAACCATAAACATATAACCACATCTAAAACTTATACCCTATATAATCCACATTTCCCTCCATATTTTAAATCTCATTTTCTTCTTTCAGATTTCATCTTCGTATGTTCCAGGTTCACCACCACCATTCCAGGAGCTCCCACCTCCCACCATAAACCCAGTCCACATTTGCCTCCGAACTCTCACATCACACCTCCTAACTCTCAATGGAAACTTTCATTGCTTCTTCTCCCTCCATTGGTAAAGAAGAAGTCTTTGATCCAACATATGAGAGCAATGTGCATTTTGATTGGGGATTAGAAGGCTGTGCAATGGAAATGGAAGTTGACGGAGAATGATACTCCCACCGAAGGGAGTTCCACCGCGCCGCCCACCGCACCGCCGCCGGGCCCACTCCGGCCACCAGACGTCCAATCCAAACCGTCCAAAAATTTTTTAAAAAAAAACCGAGTGGGCTCACGCGAGAATTAACGGCATCCGACGTGTGTAAGTGCTCGATCCGAACTTCCATTTTTAATGGCTCGGAATTTCCATTTTTAATGGCTCGGATCATCTGATTTTTTGAAGTTCGGATCGAGCACTTACACACGTCGGATGCCGTTAATTCTCGCGTGAGCCCACTCGGTTTTTTTTTAAAAAATTTTTGGACGGTTTGGATTGGACGTCTGGTGGCCGGAGTGGGCCCGGCGGCGGTGCGGTGGGCGGCGCGGTGGAACTCCCTTCGGTGGGAGTATCATTCTCCTGACAAGAAAGATGTAGCCATGGATGTTGTAGTTTCAGAACCGAAATCACAGCAACAAGTAACTCATTACTCCTCCATTTTTAACCTAGTTCTGTCCTGACATTGTCAGATTCTAAAACTTGAAATTATGCCAAAATTTCAAATTCTAGAGTTTGAAAATTGACGATAATATCATATTCTAAAACTCGAAATTCTGACAAAATTTCAAACTCTAGAGTTTGAAAATTATAGACAATAATTAGTCCTCCATTTTTAAACGAGTTCTAGACCGACATTGTCAAATTATAAAACTTGAAATTATGCCAACATTTCAAACTCTAGAGTTTGAATATTGTAGACAATAATCACTCCTCTATGTTTAAACCGATTCTGTTCCGATATTTTCAGATTCTAAAATTTGAAATTATGCTAAATTTGCAAACTCTATAGTTTGAAACTTATCACTCCTCCATATTGTCTAGAGTTTGAAACCTATACACAATATCATATTCTAAAACTTGAAATTATGACAAACTTTCAAACTCTTGAGTTCAAAACTTGCTGACAATATCATATTCTAAAACTTGAAATGCAGCCAAAATTTCAAACTCTAGAGTTCGAATATGACGACGCTACATGCAGTAACTTTGCAGTTGCATTTATAAACTCCCTTCATTCATTAGATAAAAGCAAGGAGTGTGGTTTCTCACCATCTTGTTTGAATGGACAAAAGAGATGGTGAGAAAAGAAAAGAGAGTCATATATACATTTACCAATATAACCTTAGCCTTTTTAGCCTTTTTATAAATCATTCTCTAGGGTTTTGTACCTGTCGATGCTCCTGCAACTACGAGAGAACTAATCGATCAGGTACCCTCTCTCTCCCTCTCTCCCTCCGATTTATTTTCAATCGACCAGTACCTCATGTCGACCAAAATCGACTAGAGTCACGTACCTCTCATCGTCTTGGGGTTGAATCGACGATTTGAGGGGTGGGTTGCAGCGGCAGCGAGGACAGGTGTGGCAGCAGCGAGGACAAAATTGGCAACTTCATGGTTTCTCACGGAATTACGCCGGTTTTGGCGAGAAACGAAATGGCCTGTGAGGGGTTTCTCATTCTTCCCATTTCTCATCCTCTCTCGCCTAATTAAGCTCCCAAATGTGGGAAAGAATCACTTCTCCCTCCATTTCTTTTCCTCTCTCTCGAAATCTCTCAATCCAAATGAGTTGTAACGGTTCGAGTTCTCTACAACAAGTTGAAATCGTGTCTTCTACTCTCTAGCATTTCTAGAAAGAAAATAAATTCTTCACATCGCTAGTGTAAACACATATTTCCTCCAAATCAATTGCATTGCGACACGTGTCAAAATAGTGGTCCCAATTAATAAAACATGGCGACGTGACGCAATGCAATTGATTTGGAGGAAACTAATGTTTTACACCGGCGGTGTAAAAAATTTATTCTCAATATCGTGTTTTCAATCTAAAGTTTGAAAATATAAAAAAAATTAAAAAAGCTTATGAACTTCTCACGGATTTTAAAAAAATACTTAGATTTTAACTAATAATGAAAAGACAACTAAATTTACTATTCCGTTAACAATTAGGCCCCCGCTGTCCAATTTCGTCAATTGATAACGAATTGAGCTAGAGGAAGACATTAACCTTCTCCCCCTCCCCCTCTCCCTCTCTCTCTCTCTCTCTTTTTACTTTTAAATTTTTATTTCCAAAATTACTTTTAGCTCTTTCTTTTTGAGGAGTGATTTTGGCACTTTCCAAATTGATAACCGCACTTCCGAAGGGGAGTGCCAAAATCAATTTGGGAAGCCTGAGGAAGGTGGTTATAAATTTGGGGAGTGCCAAAATCAATTCCCATTATTTAACATGAATCTAATAAAAATTCAGATAGAATGACAGTAAAAGGAATAGCCTAAGCCTAAATTTAGGCCAACTGCTGCAAGGCCATCTCCAACCCACTGCTCTATATTTTTACCTCCATTTCTTTTTTTGGGAGTATCATAATATTATATTTATGAAAGAAAAAATGGTTTTGAAGGATTACTTTATTCAAGCTCGCTCCAACCAAGTTCTCTATTTTTTTCAAGAAGCTTACATTCAACTCATTCCTTCCAAAATTTAGATATGAAATTACTCATTTAATGAAGGAAATTGATTGTGGCACTCCCTAAATTTAGGGAATGTGATTATCAATTTGGGAAGTGATTTTATACTTAAATTAACCATTTGTCTTGATAAGTTGAATCTAGGACACTAGTAGTTTGCTAAAGATGGAAAAGTTTCAAACGTCTTTAACGTCATCTTATCAGAACTTATTTTAACTTCAATCAATGCTTTTATACTTTTTTGAGTTCTCTTATCGTAACAAATGATTAATTTTAAAGATTTTGACGAAAAACTAGAAAATAAAAAATAAAAAAGTTCACTAAACTCAACAATACCGACTGTATTTAAAAATAATTACTCTAATTTAGTTCCAACCAACCCTTAATTTTGCTTAACAAATCGTAATTGAGAGTAAATTCTACACGACCCCTCCGTGTAGAAAGGATGTGCGGCAAACAAATGTAGAGATGACACGTCATCATTATGCCATTTGAAACTTAAAACAGTTATTCTTTTTTTTCGCTCTTGGATCCTGTAAAACATAAACTTAATTATGTGTGCTTTAAAGATAAAAATTAATTATGATTCTTAAGGATAAAATGATAAAAAAAATAAAATCTCCGTACCGGTTCAAACGGATTGAAAATTGGAGCACTTAATTTTTTTCACTATATTTTTTAATATATAAACAATCTAAAAATATTATGTGTTCAAATTTTCAATCTGTTAAAACCGGTGCGAAAATCTTATTTTTCTAATCATTTTATTCTAAAGGGTCATAACTAATTTTTGTCTTTATGACTCTCATTATTAAGTATTTTCTCTTTATTTAAGACCCTATAGAGCAGATACTTAATTATAAGAGCAATAGAGATAAAAATTAATTACGACCCTGTAGGATAAGATAATCGAAAAACTAAGATCTTCGCAAAGGTTTAAACGGATTGAAAATTGGAACACTTTATTTTTTTAGACGGTTTATATATTAAAAGATAATGCGAAAAAATTAATTGTTTCAATTTTCAATCCGTTTAAACCGATGCGATTTTTTTTTTGACCATTTTATCCTTAATTTTTGTCTCTATGGCTCTCATAATCAAATTCCTGTTCTACTCTGTATTAAAGGGCAAATACTTAATAATGAGAGTCATGAAGACAAAAATTAGTTATGATTCTTTAAAATAAAATGATTAGAAAAATAAGATCTTCGCACCGGTTCTAACGGATTGAAAATTCGAATACTTAATATTTTTAGATTGTTTATATGTTAAAAAAAATTAAGTGCTCTAATTTTCAATCCGTTTGAACTGGTACGGAGATTTTGTTTTTTTTTATCATTTTATCCTTAAGAATTATAATTAATTTTTATCTCTAAAGCACTCATAATTAAATTTCTGCTCTACAGGATCTAAGAGCGAAAAAAAAATAACTGTTAAGTTTCAAATGGGCCTAAAGATGACGTGTCATCTCAACATTTGTTTGCCGCACATCCTTTCTACACGGAGGGGCCGTATAGAATTTACTCGCATTGTAATTATGACCAAAAGAAATTCTTTAGGAAATAAACTGTTCATTTGTTTTAGTCCAGTGCGGTTGAATCATGCCATTACAATTACTTCAGTTTTGTTTAACAATGATAAAGAGACTTTTATTCTTGTTTGTCATGGTCGCATTCACCTCGATTTTGTTTTGCTGCATATCATCCCAACCAAGTTCATAAAACGATAACAATCATAATCTTTTTTTATTTGAATAAAATCAATCATATTTATTAACTTACCCAAAAAAAAATAATTTAATCACATTTATATTCTATAAAACTTAATGGCTTATTCTCAAGCTATCAAAAAGATCACCCGTCATCTAATTGATTCTCAATGGTAAGAATGATATGCATCACCAGGGGATGAGTTAAAAGTTTTGGTTAGTGGGATAAAAAATAAGATCCATATTTTATAATTTTTTTTTTTAATTTGCTCATGTAAAGAAATAATATAAGGGCAAATTATATTAAACCCCCTTAAACTAAGGCATATTTTCTAGCACAGAAGTGCACTACCCCACATCTACAGAATTTTTCTAGCACCATTTCAGAGTCAAACAAAAAGTGCTTCAACAGAAACTCCAGAACTGCTTCAAAGTTAAAATCAGATTAACCAAAACAAAATATCAACAGGAGAGAGGGTAATAAAAAAGTGACTAATAACAATCCTCCCAATTTACACACAAAAAACTTTCATAACATGAAAAAGACCAAAACCTAGCTCTTACCTGACATTATTTACAATTCTCGCATTCAGTACTAGTCATTAGCAACCATAGCATCCTTGGCGGGAAGGGTCTCCAGTTTCTTGATAATCAACCGTTTATGGGGAGGAATGTCTTTCGCCTTTAAGTCAGCATCAACTATGATAGAGTCCTCTTCCTTGAAATCTCCTCTTAAGAGTCCCATAGAAATTTGATTCTCAACCAGTTGTTGTATCACTCTCTTTACTGGCCTTGCTCCAAAGTTGGGATCAAAACCCAACTTCCCAAGAAGTTCAACTGCTTCCTTGGTGTAGTAATGCTCAAAATTCTTTTGTTTGAGCCTCTCTTTCACCCGGTTCATCTACAGTTCAACATAACAGTATTATCAAATTAAGATTTTTAGACACCATGACAAAATAGGATCAACTGTCATAGTAAGATAACTATAGCGCAAAATCTAGTAGTTGCTAATCTATTCACCACTTATTTTTGAGTTGGTTAAGACAGGCAGACAGCTATATGCAATACGCGAAATCAGCCCATAGTGTTGCATTTGATGTTCCAACAATTCACACCATATTTAGACAAGGGCCCTTGATCATTTTTTCTCCCAGAAGATTGATGCAAGAAGAAAGACACAAGATCCATGTTAATCAGAACGGGGCAACTATAATGACATGGCAACTACAATGACATACGTTTCAGACACATCCCACACTTTGGGTTAAGTTTTAACCAAGAAATTACTTAAAGGATTAAAACCTCACAACAAATGAAAAAGATAACTCCAGGTTATATGAGCTTGAAATGTGGGGTATAACAATTAAAATTAGTCCTCTATCACCAATCAGCTATGTTACATGGACTCGGGTACGAGTATCGGGTGTGGATGCAAGTCCAAGCATTGGACCTTCCAAAACTTAAATCTTAGGATACGTGGATATGTGTCCCCAACTTGGGTACGGGTACAGGGACACGTCCTGAACTCTTGTTTGTATTACATATTGCATAATTTTCTCAGATTATGTATCGTAAACTATGTTTACAAATGTATTTAAACAAGAAAGGGTTCAGAAAATTATGTTTTTGCTATTTCCCTATTTCCTATCTATGTGAAATACTCAAAATATCGTTTTTTCTAGCTAATTTGATATTCCTTTTATGTAAGTATCTTAACAATTAGAGGATCCGAGTGTCCAAAAGGATATGTGTGTCGGACACATCGACACGGGTACTTGAGCCAAAAATGAAGGATCCATGTAACACAGCCAATCAGCAACACAGTGCAATATCAACAAACTAGCATTATTGGTAATCAACCACAGTCGAATCATTTATGCATGTATAGTGATAAAAAAAACTCCTTTGTATGCATAAAGTTACCCAAACTTAGAGCTTTGCATAGGAATCAATTTGGGCCCTGTAATAGATGCTAACTTCTGCAATATCAGTGTGTCGGTGTGTAGAACTGGAAATGTTCCACATTAACCAAATCATCTTGGTCAAGGAAACGAACAAAAGTACGGTCATTAAACCAAAAAACGAATGAACATAAAGAATGATGGATCCATTTCAAGCTTTCAGCTGGAAAGAAAATAGTCTTGAACTCTTAAAAAAAAGGTGTAGATTAAACATAAACTTAGCAATGAATCAGCTGAGAAAGTCTAGTTACCTGGATCTCAACAATTTTGCAGATTTGTTCAGAGTCCAGAGGTTTGAAAACGATATACTCATCGATCCGATTCATGAACTCTGGCCGGAAAGTTTGCCTAGCCAGCTCAATGACCTGTTTCTTCATCACCTCATAAACCACCTCATCCTTGTCAGGCGCGCTCCTAAGAGTTTCAATGATGACTTGGGACCCAATATTCGACGTCATTATAACAACACAATTGGTGAAACTAACATGCCTGCCTTGGGAGTCGGTTATCCTCCCATCGTCCAACAATTGTAACAGAATATTGAAGACATCAGGATGTGCTTTCTCCATTTCATCAAACAGCACAACAGAATAAGGCCGCCGGCGAACCGCTTCAGTGAGCTGTCCACCTTCTTCATAACCAATGTATCCAGGTGGGGCCCCCACCAAGCGAGAGACCGCATGTTTTTCCATATACTCACTCATATCAATCCTCACAAGAGCCTTTTCTGTGTTAAAGAGGTATCCAGCTAAGGCCTTTGCAAGCTCCGTTTTACCAACACCAGTGGGTCCCATGAACATGAAGCTCGCAATTGGACGATTCGGATCGGATAATCCAGCTCTATTGCGGCGAATCGCATCCGCCACTGATTTGACTGCCATATCTTGACCAACTACCCTCTCGTGGAGAACCTTCTCTAGATTGACCAGCTTCTCCCTCTCTGACTGCTGGAGGTGTTGTAATGGTATGCCAGTCCATTTGCTTACAATTTCAGCAATATCAAGATCTGTAACTTCTTCTCGAAGCATAGACTTTCCAGACTTCCGATATTCAGCAAGGGCTTTTTCAGCTTCTTCTAGTTGACGCTGAAGGGACATTAGAACACCATATTTGAGCTCAGCAGCACGACTTAGGTCATACTCACGCTCAGCAGCTTGCGCCTCTAGCTTGACTCTGTCTATCTATTCAACAACAAAAACAAAATGAGATTAGTTGAAAAGATTTAGGGAGATGCAAATGCATCTTTGCACAATGTAATATCAATCAGACAGATACTACCTCAGCCTTAATAGACCGTATTCGCATCATGAGAGCTTTCTCACGTTCCCATTGCTCAGTCAACTCTTTCTGTTTCTGTTTAAGCACCTCAAGCTCGTGTTCTAGCTTTGCTAATCTCTCTTGTGATGCTTTATCAGTGTCATTTTGCAGAGAGAGTTTCTCCATCTCTAGCCTTAGAATAGCCCTATCTACTTCATCTAACTCTGTAGGCTTAGAAGTCATTTCCATTTTTAGCTTCGCAGCAGCTTCGTCAACGAGATCAATGGCTGAAATTGGACAAGAATTTAATGGAATTTCAGACAGTCCACATAAATATCTGAAGTAAACGAGATAGGTAATTCACGAGCTTCTAAATAGAAGAAATTCATCGCTAGTTCAAAAGAGGCTAGCACACGCTTTTAAAGGGAAAGCATCCCCACTTCAATAACAGCACATGTTTCCAAAGAAACTGATGGCAGCAACATTTCTTCTCATGTTCCATTCTTACCTTTCTCCCTTTTTTGGGGATAAGTTAGGGAGCAAATTCACATATGTTAATTGCCATTAAGAGCCCGCTCCGCTTTCTTTCTAAGCCTTCCTTTTCAAAAAGAAGGTAATTTCGAACTCACATATTATGAAAATAAAAAATAATTTTCCGATTTTTTTTGCATTGTTTAAAAGATCTCAATGAGCTCTATCAAATAAGATCCATATTGGTGGAAAAATTATTTGCGTAAATACATGATTTTTTAGCTCGTATTTACCTTCTTTTTCAAAAAGAATTTTTTAAAAAAAGTGGATCACCTTTTAAGACCATCAATCAAGTAGGTAGTACAGTAGCAGGTTGTGATTGGACTTGGATGTTGGGAGGGATTCTGGAATGTACATAAATTATACTTATCTTTTCCCTCCACAAACTAAATCCAAACACAGTTTGAATGTAAGCCACCGAGGGTATTTGGTAACCAATAGTGTCTGTTCATGCATTTAAGTTTATAGAGATGGATCACATGGTGGCAGAATTTCATAATGCAATAAAAAGATGGGGCATTAAGGGCAAATTTTCGTAGTCGTCCCTCTAGTTTTACAGTTGTCTCAATTTCGTCTCTGTAGTTTGTTTTACGTCTCAAATTGGTAAAATCGTTAACACCGTTAATGAAACTAACGGAAAAAATATGATTAAAAAATTAAGTGCTCCAATTTTCAATCCGATTGAATCAGTGCGAAGATCTTATTTTTCTGATCATTTTATCTTAAATGGTCATAATGGATTTTTGGCTCTAAGGCCTTTCAATAAGCATCCTGAAACTAAATAAAGAGTTTTCGGGTGCTCGTTGAAAGGCCTTAGAGCCAAAAATTCATTACGACCATCTAGGATAAAATGATCAAAAAAATAAGATCTTCGCATTTGTTCAATCGGATTGAAAATTGGAGCACTTAATTTTTTAATTATATTTTTTTCCGTTAGTTTCATTAACGGTGTTAACGATTTTACCAATTTGAGACGTAAAACAAACTATAGGGAGGAAATTGAGACAATTGAAACTAGAGGGACGAAATTGAGACAACCGTAAAACTAGAGGGACAACTACGAAAATTTGCCCAAGATTTAACAATCATGAAGTCCTGAAAAGCATTAATAGTTATGTAAAAAGCAACATTGGATTAGTTCCGTGGCATAAAAGCATTGACAAATTGGAAAATAAAAACCAAGTGAACAATTATTATGTTCAACATGGGTTATTTTCTTTATCAAACCTTTTTTTAGCTTCTGATTGTTCTTTTATCACAATCCAATTCGTCCCTGCAATTCTTTTGTGCTTATTTTATAATTCCTCTCGTAGAGACAAACCGGATTACCAGGAAAATTTGGCCCAAAATTGATACAAGTCCAAAGAAGACAAAAATAAGCCAACTTAAAAGATATAAAAAATTAGTCTAAGGTCCACTATAGAGAACTTGTAACTTAGTCCACTTCTAATGTTTGTAACCCCTCTAGTCCACTAATATAGTTTAGTAAGGTCTTAAGTCCACTTCTTTTAAAAAAAAAATTAAACCAAGGCAACAATGCCCTCATATATAAATTGTTATATAGAGAGAAACCCTAGACCAAAAACAAATCTAGAGGACAACACCCCCCCCCCCTCCCTCTCACTCCTTGCCGTCGGAGAAGAGTCGTGGACAGATGCCACGACGCACTCGACACTGCCGTCGGCGCAGTCAAGGAGTTTGTTCATGGGCACGGCGACCTCGCCAATGTCTTTGTCACCCAGGTTTCTTTAGAGGTTGACGGTAAGAAAACGGAGAGGTTTTTCTTTAGAGGACTATTATCCACCTTCATTTTATTTTATTTTTTTGCCTTTTATCTCTTTTCTATTTCCCTTCGCCAGTTAATGTACTTTTATGGATCCTGACTCGTCTTGCTCTTTGTGTCCTTTTTTATCTGATAAAACTTTTGGTTTATGTACCCCTAAAAAAAGTGTATATTCTTTGTTTGACTGGTCTTTTTGATTGATTCGATTTCACTTATCATTGGTTTGGCTTGATTTGTGTTGCTTTACAATTCTATTGCAATTTGTATTATTCAATTTGACTGTTAAATCATGAGAAATGATGAGTTTTCTTCTCGAGGGAAGTTTATGCAAGAAACTTGCTAGTCATTAAATATACTTTATCTCGTTTTGAAGGGCATCGGCGATCGAGACGACGACGTACACGTCCATCTTGGAGATCAGGTTCACGTCTTTTAGGTTCTCGGCCAAGACCATCGTTATGTCCTGCGGACGATACTCCATTGATTTTTGGGAAATGATTTTGCCACTCCTTTTTTTGTTAACGCCACTCCCCTGCAAGTATATTTTTGTACCAAAAATACACTTGTAGAAATACACTTGTAGTGGAGTGGCGTTAACAAAAAAGGGAGTGACAAATTTTGAAATAAAAGATTTCTTTAAGGGATCTTGTCTTCTGATTTTTTTTATGATCGTATGCTAGAATGTGGTGGAGATTAGGATCAGGGTTTGGGTGTCTATATGTACTAGAGATCAAGCACACACACGATTGAGAGGGGATGGAGAGAGATTAGAGGTAGGTGCTGCGACGGCTACCGGTGATGGATGCCTGGCGACAGCCGCCAGTGTGGGGCTAGGGTTTCATGGTTATATGTCTCAGATTTATCTTTGTTTTTGATAACGTACAAAGAATATATTGGGACATATAAGATTATATGTGCTGTAGACATAAATTTTGAACCGTAGTATTTACCAACGCTTCGAAATCTTTATCTCAAATAGCCACTGTTCAAGCGTTGTATATGTAGGCTCCTATTTCCGATTTGGATTTCAAATTGTTAATTACATACTACAAAAGTAAAACCTCCGATTAATGAAGAATAAAGAACATGAAATAGACTAGAACTATTTGATTTTATTGATGATTAGGGTTTAAAACCCTTGTTTACATCAAAACAGAGAATATTTGATACATTTAGAGGGATTGGAACCCTTTAACTATCATTTGGAATGCTTACTCTTACTGATCTTCGAAGTTTGCTGAAGATTGTAGGTGATAGTGAGCGGGTAGGTTGCTTGGTGGTTGTAGATTGTAGTGATTTTGCTTGAATGGAGTATATCTTCTCTCTCTGTATATTTTCTATGTTGAGGGAGAAGAGGTATGTATAGCTTTTATGTTTGGGCGGAGAGTGTGATGGTGAAGAGTTGAGAGATGAGGTATGAAATCTGACGTCTTGAGGTAGATAAGATAGATGAGAGACGATAAGAGAGATAGATCAGAGATATAAATCAGAGATCCCTTCCTTTGATGATGGATCTCATATTTATAGGGGCTTCCTTCATCAAATGCATGGCCGCCAAATAACTCCTTTGAATTTGAATAGTTGTTGCTAGAGGATAGGATGATATTATATCTTCTCATTCTCTTTAAATTTTGAATGTTGGTTGCAATCAGATGACATCCATCTTATAATATTCTTCTGCTTCCACAGGAGTATTTCTTGGGCTCTACGTACCAATTTGAGACTACGTGAACCCATATTTGGTTTGTAGGCCCTGCGAAATGTGGGCCTACATGGTTCAACTGAATATTTGATTTGTAGGCCTTGCGAGATATGGGCTTACATGGTTCAAGCTCATATATTTGTTAGGCTGTCGGGCCAACACGTGTTTGTTGATTCGCGGGCTCGCTAGGTCAACATGCTTTTAGGCTCTTTATATGTCTTTTAGTCCGCAAGCCCGACATATGATATTCATCAATCTTTGGTTGAAATTTATGTGCCAACATGTGCACTTTTGTTAATGTATTATCAAACATTAGGCAAGAACACAGATTGTGACATATAAGTTTATATGCGCACTTTTTCAACATGCAGAGAACATATTGGCATGGTACAAAGTTCAGATATACACATATAATATTATATGTGCTTGTGTTGGCAAAAATTACGTTCTAAATATCAATAGAAAACCTTATATGTGTCAGATCTATCTTCGTTTGTGATAACGTACAAAGGACAGATTGAGACATATAAATTATATGTGCACTTTTGTTGATGTAGTACAAAACATAAAACAATAACATAGATTAGGACAAATAACGTTATATGTTAAGGGTGGAAGGGAATAGGGATGGCAAAGTGAACCGAACCGATGGGTACCTGAACCGTAATCGAAAAATTTTCCCGAACCATAACCATAAAATTCCCCGTGGGTATGGTTGAGTCCTTGGATACCCGAACGAGTATCGATGCGGGTATGGTTTAGCAGATCCCCAAACGGAACCGAACCGAACCGAAACCTATATATACACACACACACACAAATATATGCATAAATATATATAATAAAAGAGATTAGGGGTCGAAGTGCAAACTTACAAAAATTTCAGGGACCAACTTGTTGCATGTGTTAAGATCTAAGGACCTGGAGTGTGATAACCCTATATATATTTAAAGGGGCCACTAGGGTTTAAATCAGAAATATCGGCTGAATCTCTCGCCTCTCCCACACAGAAAGTCTCAATACATCATCGCTTCGCATCAATCTCGCTCCGCCGTTTATCGTCGGTCTCCCTATCTCCAAGCGTAAGTCTTTGATCTCTCTCTCTCTCTCTCTCTCTCTCTCTCTCTCATCGTCTGTGATAGGCAGGGCAGCCTCGCCCCTTTACCATTTATAGATGATCACCCCTTCGCCGTTCATCGATGATCACCCTCCGCAGTCGATCATCACGGCCCTCCTCTGTACATCGTCCATCTCGCTCTCTCTGGGCGCAGGTCTCTCTCTCTCCCTGTAGTACAGCTTGAATCGAAGATGAGCCAACGCTCATCTGTTGAGAATGAAAATGATTGAATATTGATTTTTTTTCCCTCTTTTTGTGATCTGGTTCGGTTACCCTTTCGGTTCGGGGATTACCCGAGAACCGAATGGCTCGGTTATGGTTTCCTTCTTCTCTTCCCGTTCGGTTATCGGGGCGGATATGGGTGGTACTTCGGTTTTGGGGATCGGAGACGGAAAACCCAATATCTGCCCCGAATGCCATCCCGAGAAGGGAAGGGCTCAAAACAGGCTAAAAAAATAAAAATAATAAAAATAAAAGAGAAATTTTAAGGGGCGGCGGGTTCAAGAAGGGAAGGGCTCAAAACAGAAATAAAAAAAAAATAGAAGTTTTTTTCACACATATAACGTTATATGTTGACGTGGTGGTGATGGAGGTGGAGTGGTGGTGGTGGCGGAGGTGGAGTGGTGGAAAAAGAAAAGAAAAGAGAAATTTTAGTCACACATATAACGTTATATGTTGGCGTCGTGGTGGTGGTGGTGGTGGAGTGGTGGTGGGTGTGGTGGTGATTATGTGGTTGCAATAAGATCGAAAAAAATGGAAAAATACATTTTTTGTGTTAGTCAAACAAGGCCCTCGTTTCTTTTACATAGGGTGGTTTTGTCATTGGAATTATTGGTGGACTAGAGTGGTTAAGAACTTTAGAAGTGAACTAGTGGGGTTAGAAACATGCTATAGTGGACCTCCCAAAAATTCTCCCTAAAAGATAGCCCAAACTCAGCCTTAGTAGTTTATACCTATTGATAGATAGGAAAACCAAAAACGTAAGCATTATGCTTCAAGACAACGACCAATTTCCTGACCTGAAGCAAAGCTATTATTTACCTTTATCAGGCAAAAACCGATCTGTTATGTATCGATCAGCAAGGACCGCTGCTGCCACAAGGGCACCATCTGATATTTTTACCCCATGATGCAACTCGTACCGTTCTCGCAATCCACGGAGAATAGATATAGTATCTTCTACAGATGGCTGATCAACAAAAACTTGTTGAAATCTACGTTCCAGAGCTGGATCCTTCTCAATGTATTTTCTATATTCAGTCAAAGTGGTTGCTCCTATACATCGGAGCTCACCTCGACCAAGCATCGGTTTTAACAAATTTCCAGCATCCATTGCTCCACTCATTGCCCCTACACACGTAAAGAAAACCACCTCATCAAATGCCTGAACATTAGTAGAACATAGTACTACTCGCATAAGTAGAATGTCAAAAATTGTCGCTATGTGACTACGATCAAACCAAAAGAACCCCTACTACATTACTTGTATGCACTACATGCTAGGATATAATGTCATTTTTTATCTCAAAAGATGTATCTCTCACAATCAGATTGTGCTTCCAATTCTGTTGATGTTTAATTAAATGCTCCTTGACCCAATAACAAACTAAGGAGAAAAGGTGTTTTTTTTTTTTCCCTAATATTCATTTCCCAAACCACACTGCATAATTCAAGGCATCTTGTGTGTACCATTATTTTGGCAAAAGATCCACAGCAATTATCATACATTGATAAAAGGTGCATCTGATTTATCATAGATTCTGGCAGTTTAAATTACGATAAGCAGCACATGAACTTCTAAGAAGGCAACGTAATACCTTTCATTTGTTACCCGAGACGTGTCTAAATGCATTCTATTACATGTTTATTTTTAAAATTCCAATACACTTCAGACAAATAGGGATATGCATGAATCACCTTACTAGTCTGGAACAAAATCGCTTACATTGCCATGTTTTTTCTAAATCTCAAAACCTTCTCCTTGTTTATACAGGACATTTTAAAATCAATGTTCTAGAAACTGGAAAAAGTGATCGGGTGGACGGGTCAACAGGTTTTGAACTGTGTCATAACCACATTATAAGTATTACAAAAATAGAAATAGTAAAATATAGGCTATACAAAGATTCTTCAAAATCTATTGGAGGAAGTTAATTAGCATTTTATTCAAAAAGAAAAATTCTTGGCCAGAGCCAATGGATAAACGGAATGGAATAAGCCTATGGATTACCAAAACATTAATCAAGTAACAAACAAAGTCCGGAGACCAAAGAGTACACATGTTTAGCTGAATTTTCTCATGGAAAAACAGTCTTGCACTCTCACATTGGTTACTAGCAAATAAAGAGGCACCCACGCACAGAATTTAAGCACATGCTTTGCATCTGTTGGTTCGAGAAACTCATTGACTGCTCCAAGGCTGACAGCTAACATGCTCTCATATTTCGGAAGTTTCAAATTCTTCAGACCTGGCCGGTTCTAATGACCCATTCCCGCTCTGACTGGGTTAGCGGTTGAACCATAATTTTGCTCCGGTTTTTATAAATAAGGCTGGTTTTGGAATTTAAATGGTTTATTCATTGATCCGGAGAGAGCCATGGCTGGTTGAAGGTTTACCAGCCGAACCAACCGGTCCAATCTGGTTTTAAAACATCATCCAAAACAAATACTCGTAGGTCTTGTTTTCACACTTGTTTCTAGGAATGTTCTGTAATTATGTCAATAATGAAACATAAATTTAACCAGCAAGTATCTACTACTTAACTGTACGCATAAAATATATCAGCTTATTCAGGTGTCCTAGCTGAGTAATCGGTTTATGCATACAGTTAAGTAGTAGATAGTTGCTGGTTATAAAGCACCCTATTGAATACCTTTTAAAATAGACTATTTCTGCAATATAGTTCCAAAATCTAGAACTTCTACCCATAGAAACCTACAAAAATCGGACGCTATTGCTTTGGAATTCGTAGCCAATGAATTTGGCGATTGGAACTCAGGTCACGCGTTGGAGTATAACACGATCGGGTATATCAGTGATTAGCAGTATCACCAAAAGGTCTAAAACCAATGGGAAATCTTACATGCGATGGTAGAGACTACATGGTCAGTTTGGTGGAAGACAAGGGTGACCGTCCAATTTTGTCAGTATTTGTATTGGTTGGCAACACCGCATAGGACAGTATCACCGTCGCACTCAATGTTTATTCGAAGCATAGGATAAAAACATAAAGACATCATATACTAGGCAAACTGAATACTAACCGGCACCAACAACTGTATGAATCTCATCAATGAACAAAATAATTTGCCCATTTGAAGAAGTGACCTCCTTCAAGACTGCTTTTAGTCTTTCCTCAAAATCTCCTCGGTACTTAGCACCAGCAACTAATGCTCCCATGTCCAGAGAGATCAACTGTACAGTAAAAGAAGAAACTAAGGTGTGGAAACAAGTGCAAAGCAGAAAAAATTGCATTTTGAACTCAAAATTACATGACACGCGTTTTAAAGCAATCCTTGTAATGAAGTTTATCATCCATTCAAACTACTGGATTTGCTTCGAACCCAACCAGATACAAATAGTCAGCTGTTCTTTCTGGAGGATGAATCAGCAGAAATTTCTGTAACAGATGTAAATAATACAAAAGGAACAGTACCACACAGACTTACTTGAACTCAAGCAGTAACCAGATATATGTCTGAGTCAGTTCGATTCCAATTCATTCTAACTTTAAAATACAATATTGAACATCAAGTTCTTAAACTCAGAGAATGTTAAACTCTGAAGGGACTTCGCTGTTTAGGTTATTAATGTTGCGCAAACCTCCAGGCAACTCAAGGACGCTTGCCTTTTACATTCAGGGTCAAGGGAGAGATCTTTAGGGATCTATACCATGATAAAAGGGATCATCCTAAATAGTATCTGGAGCAGAAATTTCTGTAACAGACGTAAACGATACACAAGGATTTGTATCACGCAGACTTACTTGAACCCAAGCAGTAACAAAATTGAATATCAAACATCAGGTTCTTAAACTCACAGTATGTTGAACTCTATAGGGGCTTCACTTTTAAGTTTTTAACATGTGCAAACCTCTAGACAGCTCTAGGACGTGCGTACCTTTTACACTCAGGGTCACGAGAGAGATTTTTAGGGACATATAATATGATTAAAGTGGTCATCTTCATAGTATCCGGGAAAGAAATTTCATCCCCAGAATAAGTTCACAACTTGCAGAAGAAAGGCGGAACCCACAACTTCGGTAACCCCAAACAGCAAATAATAATGTATTGTACTTATAAACATCTGAGGATCACATTCCACAAATTTTCCTTGATTACCTTTCTCTTCCTTCGATATGCTAACTACTTAATTTCAAATGAATAGATAACTGGATGACAAAAAGAAACAGATATACCCTCCGATTAATTAAAGTTTCAGGAACATCCCCATGGACAATTCTTTGAGCTAACCTGCAAGATATAAAAATTTTGCATTAGAAAAAACGTATACATCCATAATACACTCTTTTTTTCCAATCACAAAGGTAATTTATTACAGTAGATAAAAGGCATCAAGGGGATGCCACCAACTGGTAAACAAAAAGAATACCAAAAGTAAAGCATATCACTGTCCAACATGCACTCAAATGTATTCCGAAATTCCAAGAATTGGTTCAATGGAGGACCAACACCTCCCAAGAACTAAACAAAATAGACATAACTGTAACTCTTCACTTACAAGAAAGCAGATTCCATCCCTTTAAAAAAAAACCGCCGATTGCATTAAAAAAGTCCTATTCTAGCTCCTCTCCACGAACCCACCAACTATGAAACACAACAATCCAAACAACACGAGGATCAAAGCCCAAAACTCCTAAGCTACCAAACAATGAATGAAATGGTCTACTAACTTCGCATCTTTCGTACAAATGCAACAACTGACATGAGTATGCTTCCTTTTAATAAGATAATAACTCTGAAGGATCTTGCAATGTGCTCCTTCCAAACAAAGAGAGCCACATGGATGGAGCTTTCTACCCCAAATACCATTCCGTGGAAAGGATGGATCTTTGTGATTCACCAAAGCTTTGCAAAATGATCTCAACTCAAACTTCCCAGATTGAGGTTGCAACCACAACAGAGAATCCTCTCCTGCTCTCATTTGAAATACATCAGAGAGCAAGCCAACAAGAGACAACAACTCTTCCACTCCCAGGAAAACCTGGCAGCCTGTGAACCGACTCATCTGCTATCTTCATCTAACCACTATCTTCGTAAATCATACACGTTAACCTCGCAACTCTCAGATAAATATTTTTTGCATGCTCAATCAATAGAGGGGACGGAAGAAATAAAATCTTTGATTGAACTAACAACTATTCATTCATATGGACATGTCTCACACTATTCTTCCTCTGTCTAGCAATTCAGAGTAATACTTCTCAATGTTACGTATCATAAATTTTATAAGTCGTTGGAAATGACACATTTATAATTAACATACTAATTACAAGAACTATTTCAGTCAAAATAGTGCTTCTCGCATTACTGCTCAATGGAAAGTAACTTGCTCCACATTCGAAGGTCCATTCATCATTCATTCATTATTCTTTCCAGAGAGAGGGGTCACACTTGATTCTTGATCTAATAAGGATAAGGAATCCTACCAAGGGTTTCTTTCTACTGTTTGTTTTGTTCTTTCACCAGCCCAGATTCTTCATTTGGTCCCTTTGTTTAATCATTCATTATTCTCATCCCTCTCTGAATATTCCACAAATATTACAACCCCAGATTAAACACTATCATACATAACATGACATAGCATGGGCTACTATGTCGTAGCATGGTCATCATCCAGTAAGAACAGCAGACTATTAGTATCTGGTTAGGTTCGAAGCAATTCCAATAGTTTGAATAGTTTGAAGAACAAGCAAAGAAACAAAGGGACCAAATGGAGAATCTGGGCTGGTGAAAGAACAAAATAAACAGTAGAAAGAAACCCTTGGTAGGATTCCTTCAGGGCTGAGTGAACCAATAAACTCTAGACACATGTTACACAAGTCGTGAGCGAATATTCCTTCCGTACTGTCAGGCCGCAACCCTCGCGGCACCCGTGGTAGTCCAACGGGTGATATTCTGCGAGCACCTTTCTGCGACGGTACCTTGTTCTTGATGTGGTCCATACAAAGAGGTCACAGATACTTGGTAACTTCATATGGTTGGAAGTTCTGGCCTTTATGGATTGGAGAGTTAGTCCATTAGCCACTAAATAGACCCAATAAGAGTCTATTAAAGGCTCTGATTTTTCATGAGCCTTGTGACTTTTCGTTTAGGAAAGTTTGACCACATTTTCAATCTATGCAACCATTAAATAACACATTCATCCTATCCATCCATCTTGGGAATAGGAATAGTTATTTGCATTCACACCCATTCATTCCACCTAGACCTCTAGGAAAAAGTAGTAGTTATTTGCATTCAGATATTATGGATCCAGGAATGAATAAGAATTTACCAAAGCTTATAGCTAGGGACGGATAGCCTAGTGGGGGCACCTTGTTAATTATAATGGCGAAAGTTTATTTTTTCTAGCCAACCAAAATAAGATCGTACAAATTTAAGGCATGAATTACTAACTACAAAAGTTTATAACGCATACTTTCAATCAAATTACGTAAAAATTAGCACAAAATCTCAGACAATTTTTAGAGTATGTTTTACATGAACATTGACAAGTTTTAGGAATTATCGAGATCGTTTATTAATGATTTCATTTAAAGATATTTCTCCCAGACGTTTAAAAATAAAGAGAATCAAGAAAGAATAGCTCCAAATAAACAAACAGTTTGTAAACCAACAAGTAAAAATGGATCATACGATGAAATTGAAGCATAAAACTAATTCTATATGTATATGTTTACGCACGTGTGTATGTTTATATAGTAGCACACTTTCATAATTATGCTAATATATACTAATAAAAAATAAAAAATAATTAGTTTCGATGGGGGCACGTGCCCCCACACAAATTTGTCCCTTCTTATAGCTTTGAAGATTATGTGATGCAATCTCATTCTTTGATGTGATGCTAAAGAGGCCTTAGGTGTGATGCCTTTGGTAACCTAGGTGTGAGGCCTAGATCCATCTTCTTAAAACCCTTCCACCTTGTTTGGCTCTCATTTTTCAAAGTTATTTTTGATGTAATGAGTGGTAATGAGTGGAGAGATAGAGAAAAAAAGGGATTGAGAAACGTGTAGAGAGGAAAATGAGATGAGATGAGATGCGAACCAACAAGGTGTTCTTCTTCTCTTCACTATTCATGTCCACTGTTCACAGCTTCAAAACAGGCCATTATTTTTGTGTTTTGATCTCCCTTAATCCTCTTCAATTCTATCCTACATCAGTTCTTTAGCCATCAAACCGCTAGATCTCTAGTGATTGGGTAAACAGTATGGTGAAGGTCTACCTCTCTTTTGCCATTCCCACTGTCAGGCAAGGTCGAGACTTGGTTTAGCCGTGTCAATACCGCAACCAAGCCTCTAAAGGCTCCTCCTCGGGTCTCGCCAAGTCTACCTGAACGGAACTATATTCGTTCGGATCAAATCATGTTTAGTGGGTTGACATCCTTCTGTGTCGTTCCCAAGTCTTCGGGGAATCGTAATCGGTCCCTATCGGCATCTCTTACACAAGTTAATGTTAGACTTGTCCCACATCGCTCATCTAAGCCACCTAAGCTTGATTAATAAATTCTAGAGGCTACTCCACCTATTGCCAATTGGTTTTAGGTTGGAACCCTCCAAGAAATCTAACATGGTATCAAAGCGGGTTCCGAAACTCTAACCTACTTTCCAATCAGTCTTCTATCCTCAGATCTCTCTCCCTCTGTCAGCGACTATCGTTCCCTCTCTCTCTGTTTTTCAGCAACCCAAATCACAAGAAATTCCCACAGCAGTCAACACCCATCCCTCTCCAACCGCCGGTGACCTACCACTCTCCGACAACCTCCAGCAGCACTTGTCGGCACTGCAGTAGCTCCGACAACCTCTGTTACAGCTCCGACAACCTCTGTTACAGCTCCGACGAACCGGTCTAAGGCAGCTTGGTACTCTGGTATTCTGTTTTCTTTTTTGACTGCGTTTCTCTGTTAGCATCATGTCTGGTGATAAAAATCAGGCTATTAGTGTTCGTTTGACCGGTAACAGCTACTCCTACTGGGCTCATGTGATGAAAAATTTTGTTGTTGGTAAAGAAATGTGGGGATGCGTAGACGGTTCTACGCTACCTCCTTCGGATCCAAAAGACCCAGGGTATGCCACTGCCTTGGGAAAATGGAACACAGGGAATGCACAGATTTTGACTTGGTTTTACAGCTCCGTAGAACCAAGTATTGGCATGAATGTTTCGAAATATAACACAGCAAAGAAAGTTTGGGATTATCTACAAGCTCTGTATCTTGAATCAAATTTTGCTAAACGATATGAGCTTGAAATGTCCATCTGAAATACCACCCAAAACAATAAATCGATTCAAGAATTTTATAACGAAATGACTACTTATTGGGATCAGTTAGCTCTCATGGAACCTTCAAATTTGCAGCTACTTGATAGTTATGTCAGATTTCGTGAGGAGCTACGACTTGTTCAGTTTCTTATGGCCCTTCGGCCTCAGTTTGAGCCTCTTCGTGGGGCTATCTTGCATCGGTCTCCATTGCCCTCAGTAAATGGTGCTGTTCATGAGCTTATCGCTGAGGAAACGCGGTTCAAAGTGGCTAATCTTGCACCTCCCTCACAGTCTGTCTTTGCTGCTCCATTTGCTCCATCTGGCCAATATCCGACACATCACTCGCCCACTCCAGCATCTCATCCTGTCCAAATTGCGGCCAAGCCAAGGCCTCAAATTCCTGAAGATGAGTGTAACTATTGCCATCAGAAGGGTCATTGAAAGCGTCAATGCCTTAACCGTCCCAAGCCAAAGGGACGAAATGTTACTCAGTCGACTAGTCCTCATGCCCCGCATCAGTCTCGGGCACCACAACAGCATTCTCGCCCTCTTGCAGCCTTGGCAGCGCCAGCCTCCAGTAGTGCACCTCCAGAGTTTGATTATGAGCAATTTCAGCAGTTTCAAGCTTACATGGAAGCCATTCGAGGGGATTCCCCCCAAGCTTCTGCCATGACTACCACTCACTCAGGTTTGCGTGGTTCTCCCACCTTAGGTATCCAACCCACCACTTGGATTTTTGATTCTGGCTCTTCTCATCATATGACTCCTGATATGTCTCTTCTTAGTAATTGTGTGCCACGTGCTTTTCCTATTAGTATTGCCACAGCCAATGGTTCTCCCATGCATGTTGCTTCTATTGGTTCCATTCTATCTTCTACTGTACCTTCGCTATCTATTCCTAATGTCTTTTATGTTCCTTAGTTGTCTTTGAGCCTACTTTCAATCAGCCAATTATCCGACTTTGGTTTTGATGTTGTTTTCTCTTCCTCCGGTTGTGTTGTGCAGGATCGGGATTCCAAGAAGCAGATTGGGGCAGGCCGTAGAGTTGGCGATCTTTATCTTTTGGAGCACTTGCATCTCCCAATCAAACATTCTTCCACTGCTGCGTCATCTTTTTGTTTAGATCATAAGTCATCTCCGTTTTATCTTTGGCATTCTAGATTAGGACATCTGTCTAGTGAACGTCTAAAACTTTTAGTTAAGTCAGGTCATTTGAGTCATATTTCAGTCAGTAATATTTCAGAATGCAGTAGATGTAAGTTTGCAAAAATATCAGCTTTACCTTTTAATAAAAGTACCTCTGTTTCTACTTCGCCTTTTCAGCTTGTTCACACTGATTTATGGGGCCCTTATCCGGTTGCTACTAAAGGTGATTTTGTCTATTATGTCTCTTTTGTGGATGATTTTAGTCGGTATACTTGGATTTACTTAATGACACACAAATCTGAGTTCTTTACGATTTATAAGAATTTCCATGCCATGGTTCAAAATCAGTTTTCTACATCGGTTAAAATTCTTCGATCTGACTTGGGTGGGGAATATTCACTCTCAGAGTTTCATAAATTCCTAGATTCGCTTGGGACTATCCACCAATCATCTTGCACTGACAATCCTGCCCAAAATGGTAGAGTTGAAGGAAAACATCGTCACCTTCTTAATACTGCTCGGTCTCTACTCCTATCTTCCTCCGTCCCGTCCTGTTACTGGGGAGAAGCTGTTCTCCTTGCAGCCTATCTCCTAAATCGGATGCCCACCCCTCTTCTCACTGGTAGCTCTCCTTATGAGCAGCTTTATGGTCAGGTTCCTAATTACTCTCTTCTTCGAGTGTTTGGTTCTATCTGTTTTGTTCTCCTCCCCAAGAAAGACCGTACTAAGCTCAGCACCCGCTGTGTCTTAGGTGTTTTTTTAGGGTATGGCATTAATCAAAAAGGACATCGGTGTTATGATCCTGTGACCAAAAAGCTTTATGTTTCAAGGCACGTTGTCTTCTTAAAGCGTCTTCCCTATTTTACTCTTCCACCTCGCACTGCTCCAGTAGCCAAAGAAGACTTGATCCATATTGACCCATTTCCTATGGATATGGATGTGCCTCCCGAAGAGTACACCTCCACTCTTCAGGCATCTGATATTTCTACAGTCCCCTCAGCATCACCTCGTCGTGCTCCGATCACCCAGGTTTACACCCGTTGTCCAACTTCTACAGCTGCTCCCCAATCTGCCTCTACGGATCCTGATCCGCCTGCCCTACGGTATCCCGTCCGCGACAATCGTCAACCACCGATAAAATATGGCTTTACTAATACCTGTTTCTCATCCTCTTATCAATCATTCCTTTCCTGCATTCACACTTATTTTGAGCCTAGGTCCCATAAAGAAGCTTGCAATGATCCCAATTGGATGGATGCCATACAAGCTGAACTTACTGCTCTTGCTCACAATCAGACTTAGAAGTTGGTTTCACTTCCGGATGGTAAGAATCTAATCGGTTGCAAATGGGTCTACAAGGTTAAGACTCATTCTGATGGTTCTTTAGAACGGTATAAAGCCCGCTTAGTTGCTAAAGGGTTTTCTCAGGAGTATGGGATTGATTATGAGGAAACTTTTGCTCTCGTTGCCAAAATGACCATTGTTCGCACCTTGATCTCAGTGGCCGCAGTGCACCAGTGGCCTCTTTCTCAGTTGAATGTAAAGAATACTTTTCTCAATGGCAATCTCTCTGAAGAGGTTTATATGCGGCCTCCTCCTGGCTTCTCTCATCCTTCCGGTATGGTTTGTCGCTTGCATCGTGCTCTCTATGGCTTGAAACAGTCCCCTCGCGCTTGGTATTCACGCTTCCAGGATGTTGTTCTTCAGATTGGCTTCACGCCCAGCATGCATGACTCTGCTCTATTTCTCCGTCGCACCTCTCATGGCCTGGTACTTCTCTTACTTTATGTTGATGACATGATCATCACTAGTTTTGATTCTACTGCTATTGCTGAAGTCAAAAGTCATCTCTTCCGTGAGTTCGAAATGAAAGACTTGGGCCCGCTACGTTATTTCCTTGGTATTGAAGTTACTTCCTCTCCTCAGGGGTATCTTTTAGGACAGTCCAAGTATGTTACTGATATTCTTCACCGTGCCCGTATCACGGATACGAAGACTGTTGACACTCCCCTTGAACTCCATGCCAAGTTCTCTGCCTCTGATGGTGTCCCCCTTGAGGATCCTACGGAATATCGCGAATTGGTGAGCTGCTTAGTTTATCTTACTGTTACTCGGCCAGATATTTCTTATGCAGTTCACATTATTAGTCAGTTTGTCTCTGCTCCCCGGACTACGCATTGGGCTGCCCTCTTACGTATTCTCCATTATCTTCGTGGTACCCTTCATCAGTGCCTTCTGATTTCTTCTACATCAAGCTTAACCCTCCATGCTTATGCTTATGCTGACTGGGCAGGTGATGTCAATGACCGCAAATCTACCTCTGGGCTCTGTGTTTTTCTAGGCGATTCTCTTATCTCCTGGAAAAGCAAAAAGCAATCTGTTGTTGCTCGCTCCACCGCGGAAGCTGAATATCGTGCCATGGCCCATGCTACCTCTGAAATCGTCTAGCTTCGCTGGCTTATTTCCGATATGGGGGTCTCTGTTACTACTCCTACGTCTCTTT